>VWZE01007690.1:0-11635 GCA_013396675.1 Eubucco bourcierii | reverse complement strand
TCTATTAAAATATTCCAATTAGCCTCAAACCAGCACACAAACATACTGTGTGAAGCAGTTATTGTAACTATGAAAATAACTCTGAAAACTGAGTATTTGCTAGATATTTACTAGATTTAGTTATCAGTCAGAGAAGCTACAAATCTCTTTATGGAAACTGAATGGAGACTTTCTGGACATGTGTTCTCCACAGGAAAAAAAAAAAAAATCCAGCAGTATAAACTCCTAAATGATTAAGGTATGACCCACTTTGGCATTCATAATTTTCCAGCAACTAAATACAGGCTAGCTTCTGGCCAAATTAGGAGCCTCTACATTTAGCAAAATCTGCAGGAAACTATTTTTCAAAAGGAAAGTATTTCTATGTCAGAATGGAAAAAAAAAATACTCAACAGGAAACCACTGACTTCACAGGCACTAGAAACATTACGTACATGATCAGAGAAGATTACAAGTATCTGTAATAACTGCTGCATCCTTGAAAACAAGCTACAGAATGCTGTATTTCCCCAAGAATAAATTAATCCTCCTCCATTCTCCTGCTGCTCACTCACCGCCCACGTTTTAGTCAGCCTGAAGATGGGAGCACTCTGTAGGCCTGACACAACTGCCATAAGAGCATGCAGGTTATTCAGCTCGTACAGTTTCTGAGGACAAAAATAGATATAGTAATAATAAGCGACATTCCAAGTGCTGTCAAGAATGTCTAGAGATTAAATAAAAAGGAGTGAAAAAAATTTGCATGTTCTAAACCAAAGAATTAGTTACAGTGAACTGCTGTGCAATCCTATCATTTTGATGGCACCTCCTAATTTTTCATTACCACATCCATCCAGGTTTGGATTAGCTGTTTCACAGTCCATAGAGAATCCTTCTGAAAGCTCCATAAAATCTTCGGCTTGGGACATAGAACACAAACTCCAGAAGTTTTCTGACGTTGAAACTTGACAAATTCCTTTCATAGCATTCAACTGAATTGTAAATCTTAACATGTCAAAAAAGACAACCTCGTTGTGAATGATGTCATCGTGGCAGTACTTGGTACTGTAAATGCATTTGGCATTGCAGCTGTATGTAGCTACTGAGACTGCTTCAAAGTACCCAAGAAATACTGCTACAGGATGAAATCAAGCAGGGCACTTTGAAAGCCATGTGCCTGGAGCACTTCTTTCACTGAAAGAAGAATTTTTAGAGTATGACAACTAAAGGCAATTAGTGGAAAGGAACAATAAAACAGAAATCTAGCACAGAAAACATCAGGATAAATAATTTTCTTAGAAGCTCTCTACCACACACTGCACATAAACACATTTGCTAACATATTTGGAATTTCCCTCTTCTACTTTTTTATTTTTAAACTTTCTGTGTCCAAAACCATCAGCCTGCCTTGGTCAATTAATAACTGGTACTACTGTCACAAAAGCCTAGAAATGATCTGGAATAAAATGCTTTGCCTTAATTGATATTGCAGAAAAGTTTATTCTGATAGCGAAGAGCACCCAGAGACCTGAACTACGCTGAGGGATTTTTGGTGGAGCACACACAAACTGCAGTTGTACTGCCAAAAAAAGGCTTTGATAAAAAGAAATGTACACTGAATTACACTACTACAAATCCTGTTTAACCTGTTTGGAAGAATTCACTGAGCCAGGTTAGGATTCCAGCCAGAAATGATACAGTAATATAAGGCATCTTAGCTGTTCAAGAAATGGTGGGAATCTTTTTTTATTCCTTGAAACTCACCTTGGTTGTCTTGATTAGGCCTTTCATGAGAAAACAACACGAAAAAGTTAGGCTACCTTGACTCTGAATAAATGCTAAATGTCAGAGGACATATTTTACTAGGAGGGCCAAAAGTGATAGTGCAAGGATGGTTTTCTGGATAATAGTTTGGAAGCAGGGCAAATGACTCACTCTCCACATACCACACCGTCAGAAAGCTAACAGTCTTTTTTATAGGACTAAGTCCTCATATGTGTTGCTCAGAAATGCAACATTTAATAAACATATAATCAGGTCATTCTAGTAGCAATTTCTGTCTAGATGCCCAGAACTTTGTAATTCCAGCGTGCCTCCTGACACAGTCTTTCCACATCAACTGAAGATACACTTCTCTCTCTCTTAATCGTCTTTTGGGAAGATTCTTTAGTGACTGTGTGTAAAGCGCAACCATTATTTTCTGGGGTGATGCATGGAGGGTGGGCATTTGTCACCTACCACTGTCCTACTATTCTTCCCAGCACGGATCCTTTCCCCAACACACTCAAAGAGCCCCAAACAAGGTCATAAAAGTTCTCAATGGATAATGTAGCTGACTAAAAATTAAAGAAGGGTTTTCCCAGCTGCTGCCTGCATTGAAACAGAAATCATAAGCCCCCCCCCCAGGATAACAACTATTAAGTGCAATTAGCACATACATTTAGCCGTACACTATGAGATACCATTAGAGAACCTGGAGAAATACAACAGATAGTTGTCAGCTCAAAGAATTCACTGTAGAACAGATTTACAGCTTCTCTGAACAGAAGTTCATTAGTGTGACCTCTGGCATCAAGTGGCATTGCTAATAGATTTAGTGCAAGAATCCCTCAAATGCCACTAGAATCATATAGGTTGGAAGAGACCTAAAAGACCCAGTTCAACCTATCACCCAGCCTCATCCAATCAACTAGACCATGGCACTAAGTGCCTCATCCAGTCTTTTCTTGAACCCCTCCAGGGACAGTGACTCCACCACCTGCCTGAGTAGCCCATTCCAATGGCAGATCACTCTCTCTGTGAAGAACTTCCTCCTAATATCCAGCCTATAACTCTCCTGGCACAACTTGAGACTGTGTCCCCTTGTTCTGTTGCTGGTTGCCTGGGAGAAGAGGCCAACCCCCACCTGGCTACAACCTCCTTTCAGGTAGTTGCAGACAGAACTAAACACAGTTTGAGTTCTTGTTAGCAGGCATACGTAAGCAAGCCAAGATAGATATAGTAAGTAAATTAAGAGATACAAAAATAAGGGTCCACATATAGTTTCTTGCCTTTAAGTGTAATTTTTACAACTCACAGATGAGCAAAGCTCAGTTAACTCTTAGAGCACATACTTGTCTCAAAACCAGGAGCATTTCAACAGACATCGTTGTCTGCACTCCACTGATGAGATCAGGCCTGTTCAGGTTGCTGTGTCCAAAGCAGAGCCTTGCAAAGTTCCATCCAAGTACTAACCAAGCCTGATCCCACTTGGTTTCCCAAACTAGTTCTGCACTGTGTACTTCAGTTAGATGATGTTAGAAGACACATCTGGTAAATTATTGTTATTTAATAAACTGTATTTGAAATAAGGCATTTTTGCATTTCCTTAGTTGAGCTATTTTTTCCATTTCAGGACTCAGGTCAGTGTTTCTGACAACTCTGTTACACACAGAAGTCAAGCAGCTGCTCAGGTCAAAAGATACAACCACAGCTAAATCAGGTATCAGCTAAATATTTACAGATGTGTATTTCTGACCTGACAAACTTAACAATCATCATCATAGTGAATCCCACACCACATCCCTGCCTCCCTCCCATCCAAATTCTTACCTTTGCAGTTTTAATATAGTGGCTCAAAACCTCAGCTCTTATCTTTAAGGTTTGTGCATGCAGAATCTCTCTAACAACCCAAAAGCTTACCTAAAAAGAAGAAAATTTGCTTTTTTAAAGAAGAGTTTTAACATTACATTTTCCACATTTTTATGAGTAACATCCTACAAGTCTCACAGCTTTCAGCTTTCATCTATAAAGCTGAATACACTGAAGATGCAAATAAAATCCAAACCCATATAACCCAAATACTAATAACAAAACTTTCTTCAAAGTGTTTTTCAACCAAGTTTTTCTTCAGAAGTTATTCTGCTCATTCACACACATATCTTCTACCATTACATGACCAAGTAGTTGCTTAAATCCAATTAATAAATCCAACCAATGTTTAAAAAAAAAAAAAATTATCTTCACATTCTCCATTTCTTAACTGGTAGGCAGAACTCCAGTATTTTGCTGGAGAACCCATGTTCTGCTACTTGCTTTCCTCAGTAAGTGTGTGGGTTGGCTAGAACTTTTTCATTCATAGAATACCAGGTTGAAAGAGACCTCAAGGATCATCTAGTTCAGCCTTTCAGGGTCTTTGTAAAATAGATCACATCAGTTAGTTGTGTATATGGACAGTAGGATCTGTTTTTATAATGAGGAAAGCCCTTTTGCTGCCAGTACATCTCAAAAAAATCAAAACAGCAAAAAAAATATGCAAACAGACTCATATTGAGGCTGAGTTTGAGGATGAGATATTACAGACATAAAGTAAATGGCAAAACAGTCAAACTTCAGATAATGTTCTCCCAAGAAAATAAAATTCTGATGAAATTGTGATAAGACAGTCTACAAAATGAAGGAATACAAAACCAAAAATTGAGTTATATCTTTTGGGTTTGCCTTTCTGCAGCTTCAAAACCGCACTATCCAGCTCTTAAAGGAGTTGAATGGCTTCAGCTGCAGATCAGTTGACAGCAACTAGAACAGTATCATCTGAACAAAACTGGAACATAAGGTAGGAAGGTTCTACTACAACCCAGAGCTTATAGGTTGGATTCTTGTTGCTTGCTAAGCCAATTGCCTGCTAATACACAGCACAGTACCATATTCACTTAGTCCTGTAAAACATAACAGCATCACAGTTGTACAGAAATCAGTAATAATCACTATAATACAAAGAATGATTGCTCCATTTTGTAGTTACCTGAAAAAAGCCTGCACTTTGAAAGTTTTGTTTACATGGCTAATCCTAATCTCTCCTCTTGCCCTCTGTTCTTCTATACACAAAAGTGAATGACAGGAGAAAAAAAGAAAAAAAAAAAAAAAAAAAAAAAAAAGTAGTAGAGAGGTAGCATATGGTAATAAATACTTTAACTTTCATTCACGGATCCACTCCAAGTCAGGAAAACATGAACGTTTATCAAGATACAGCGTGACTGCTAGTTACAAATCCACTGAAAACAGTGTAGGAAGAAATCTGTGCTCTCCTAGAGAAACACTGTCAACCTGTCATGCCGCTTTGACATTTAAGAGTAATGCTAAACTACTTGTAGTGAACTAAAGTTGCCTATCGATTCAGGTTCCTGCCCAAAGTTTCAGGTGAAATACCCTGTTTAGCTTGTTTCACTTTGCGCAGTATGACAGCTCTTTATAGAGAGCAGTGAGAGAAGATCTGCATCTCCAAAACCATTACATTTCCAGCGAAGTTTCAGTGATCGGATGAGAATTGGGATGGTAAAACACAACGGTTCTTTGGGACCGGAAAATGGAACAATTACACAAAAGCCACAAAAAAACCAACCCACAAACATCTTGCAAAACAGTTGCCTTCCTTTGCTCTGTTTGTCTAAGGTTGTGTTGGCCAGGAAAGATTTAGCTGCAGCACTCATTTTTCTTTATCCTTTCTCTCCATTATTAAAAGGAAGAAAGTAAAGTGTCTTCAGATAAAGTTACCCTGACAAATATAAAAACAGGTGGTTCTGTGCGAACTGCATTAGTATACAATATCTAAGTGCTAAGCACATAAATACTGAAGTATTTGACATTACTTAAAAATACTGTTGAAAAAGTTAGACATCAGTTTGAGGTTCTGTTGGGGTTATGCAGCTTGAGAAAATCAACTTTTCCCTTGACTGATGAATGAGTTTCTATGGGGATGTTTATGTTTTGAAGATTATAGAACCACAAAATGCTAGGGATTGGAAGGGACCTCCAGACATCATCAATTCCAACCCTCCTGTCAAAGCAGGATCACCTAGAGCAAGTCACACAAGAATGCATCCACATCAAGGGAATTTAAATTTTTAATACAGATTTTTCTATCATAAAGAAATTTGTAGCAACAATACATGTATGGTTGCACCTTAAAATCCCCAATCTGTTTGGCCTCAATGCCAGAGCATTGCAGTTAGACCACACTGTGAAACACCTGTCAAAATACAGAGCAATGTCTGTTTTCATAAGGATGAAAAAACAAACAATTAACTAGGTTGGCCCTGACTTCTATGAAAGCTCATTAGTGCCACACTGGCACAAGCACTGTGCCATGCAAGGAAGCCTGGTTTCTATCTCAGTCCCAGCCAGAGTCAGTCTCAACACTTCCAAGCTCTTGCAGGAAAACCAGACCAGAACAAGGTTTGTTTGCAGAGATCAGATTTTTTTTTGTTTGTTTGTTTGTTTAAATATGTAAAAGAAATCACTTATTTATAGCCAATACTTAATAGCAGAGATGTAGATCTATGGAGTACCACATAGCCATGTATTCTTGGACTGCAGTCCTGGCATGGAGTGATTCCATTGATTCCTCTTCCCTAAACTCGATCTGTTCTTACAGACATCACATATAATTATCACATAAGGAATGTTGGAAATACACTACTCCATCCTCAGTGGACTGCAATCAACTGCACATAATCATTACTGCTTCCAAAATGCTATCGGCAGATCCATTTGCTGTGAAGCAGCTGCTTGTGATTTAATATTCTCTTTACTTGTAGAGTGGGAGCTGTTCATGGTTTTCTTTTGGCAAGTTGGGGAAAAAGGGAGGAGACGGATGCATAAGGCATAATTTGAACCCAGTGAAATTTCAGAGGTTAACAGAACTTTGATGAACTGTCTGACAAAGCCAAGAATCAAAATGATTCTCCTGATTACTTATTTCTGGTCTCAGCATTAGAAACCCCCAGGTACTGGGGAGGTGCTCAACACTCTGCTGAGCAAGCAACCTGGGGTTAAGAACTCAGCACCAAGAGGCAAATCAGGCAAGGAAGATAAAAATCGCTCACTCCACTGTGACTTCTTATTCCCAGCTGACACTGCTTATCCCACTGGAGTTCTTGAACTTCACTACTCCCAAAAGGATTGTGAATCTTATGACATTACTACTGGAATGAATGAGTCCTCTAGAATCATGCATTTGGAATCACAGGTCCACAGGACATCAGAAGTCAATTGCTGAAGTACTAACATGTATAGGAACCTGAAGCTGAAATAATACTTGCCCCTTTTGTCCACCCCCCTACTGAAAACACTCTCCAGACCCAGCACACAAAGGAAAGACTGATGACTTTTCTTGGTGCCAGAATAAAGGCTGATGTAGACTTCCTGGAAAAGTAAAGTATGTCTCACAGCCATCAAACTGCATTGTGGCAGTTCCCCAGAAAAATAGGTTAGAGGGAAACCCACCCAGCATCTGAACAAATGTTAAATAGCTGGCCTCATTTCTTCTTTACAACCTATTCTTTAACTCTTCAAGGTAGAGTTTCTCCTACAGACTAATACAACTCCTGGATGAACATTCTTGGAAACTGACACCTTAAAGAGAGCAGAAACAAGAAAAAAGAAACAGGAAAGACGACCTAGAAACGCCTCCCAATCTTTTGGCTTCAAATACAGTTCACAAGACAGCCTAAGCACTGAAACATTCAAACGTCATGGTGCTAACAATGTGAAAAACAGAAGCTACTCATCCTGTTCCAAGTGATTTAATGGTGAATTGCAATGGTTCCAAGCACTTACTGGCTGCCTGTTAAAAAAAAAGACCTTTTTTCACTGCTTGGGAGACAATCAGTGGAATAGAGCCTCAAATTGGCCTGTTTGAATTGCACTGGTAACTTCACAAAATTCACTGACACAGTAAAGATAGATTTTTCACCACTGCTCAGTGGTGTCCCAAGGCAAATTCATATTCCTGCCAATGTACTTCTACTAGATATTAAAGGCAGCAACAATAGGCATCTAAGTAAGAGAATTTTCAATGGCAGTCAATGAAATATCTGAAACGCAGTAAGAAAATTAAAGCCAGGGACAGATACTGTCGGGTGGACAGGTCTTGAACTGGAGCTTAAAGACAGCAGAAAACCAAATATATATAGCAAATATATATAGCAAATATATGCTCAGTGAAGGAGCTTGCCAGCTGACAGATAAGCAAATCTCACTTTCACAACTGTAGAGAAAGCACATGGACCAAGTGAGGCTTAATCACAAACCTAAACCTTATGACAACAGAATTGGCAGTTCTATTTGTAGAAGTGGCCTCAGGCTAGGCATATAGTCCAATAAAGGAGCGACTTCAAACCAAAGTCACCAAAACAACACCAAAATCCAAGAAAACCCTAACTCCTGTCTTAAGTGCACAGAATTTCAGTAGATTGTATGGTTATGATAAGCTTCCAGTGTATGCATTCTCTTCAGTCAAGAGCAGAATCAGGCAAGCGTCCAAAAAACCATGCCCAGACAAGCACTCCAGTCATTATAAGGTTAAGAAATCTTCTAAGTATTTCTGATGAGAAGTAATAGGATGTGGTCACATCCTGACTCTGAACAGAAATGGAAAGTGATAGAGTACACAACTGTTAGGAAAAAAAACAAAACTGAAAAGAAGTTAGAATTTTTCTCTGAGTTTGAGATGACTAAGGAAGATGTCTAACAAAGATGTCTATGGATGTGAGACTGGGTGCAGAAGATAGGACTGGAATAGATCTTTTGAAGTTTGAGACATTATTAAACATTTACAAGAGGAGAAATGAGGATAAGATCATGTTTGTGAGCTCCTAAGGAATCTGAACGTGCACAAGTCCATGGAGCCTGACGAGATGACCCACAGGTCCTGAGGGAACTGGCAGATGAAGTTGCCAAACCACTGTCCAGAATATTTGAAAGGTCATGACAGACTGGTGAAGTTCCTGTTGATTGGAGAAGGGCAAACATAACATCCATCTTCAAGAAAGGAAAAAAAGGATGACCCTGGAAACTACAGACCAGTCAGTCTCACCTCGGTGCCTGGCAAGATCATGGAGCAGATCCTGCTGAAAGTCCTGCTAAGGCAAATGGAAAACAAAGCAGAGGTGATTGGTGGGAACCAGCATGGCTGCACCAAGGGCAGATCATGTCTGACAAATGTAGTGGGTTTTTATGATGAAGTCTCAGCAACAGTGGACAAGGGAAGGGCAACTGATGACATCTACCTGGACCTGAGTAAGGCATTTGACTCTGTCCCACATGACATCCTGGTCANACCAGTGCTGTTTAACATCTTTGTCAGTGACATGGACAGAAGAACCGAGTGCACCCTCAGCAAGTTTGCAGATGACACCAAGCTGTGTGGCACAGTCGACTTGCTAGAGGGCAGGGATGCCATCCAGAGGGACCTGGACAGGTTGGAGAGGTGGGCCCAGGCCAACCTCATGAAATTCAATAAGGCCAAGTATAAGGTCCTGCACCTGGGTAGGCACAATCCCAAGCACGAATACAGGCTGGGTAGTGAATGGCTGGAGAGCAGTCCTGAGGAAAGGGACCTTGGAGTCTGTGTTGATGAAAAACTCAACATGAGCCTGCAGTGTGCGCATGCAGCCCAGACAAGCAACCGAGTCCCAGGCTGCATCAAGAGAAGCGTGGCCAGCAGGGCAAGGGAGGGGATTCTGCCACTTTACTCTGCTCTTGTCAGACTCCACCCTGAATACTGTGTGCAGTTCTGGAGCCCTCAGCACAGGAAGGACATGGAAGTGTTGGAGCGGATCCAGAGAAGGGCCATGAGGATGATCAGAGGGCTGGAGCAGCTCTCCTATGAGGACAGGCTGAGAGAGCTGGAGCTCTGCAGCCTGGAGAAGAGAAGGCTTCGAGGAGACCTGATAATAGCCTTCCAGTATCTGAAGGGGGCCTACAGGAAGGCTGGGGAGGGATTATTTACAAGGTCTTGCAACGACAGGACAAGGGGCAATGGGTTTAAACTGGCAGAGGGGAGATTTAGACTAGATGTTAGGAGGACGTTTTTTCCAGTGAGGGTGGTGAGGCACTGGTACAGGTTGCCCAGGGAGGTTATGGTTGCTCCCTCTCTGGAGGTGTTCAAGGCCAGCTTGGACGAGGCCTTGAGTGAGCTGTACTAGTGGGAGGTGTCCCTGCCTATGGCAGGGAGGTGGAACTAGATGATCCTTGAGGTCCATTCCAACCCTACCATTCTATGATTCCATAACGGAATTACTTCATCTGCAACACAAAATAGGGCATTACACACACACACAAAAAAAAAAGCATTAGAGTTTTGAACCTTGGTTGGCTAGCTGGAGTCCTGCAGTTTTAATTGTCAAGAAAGTGAAAATGTTGATCTTGTATTTTATTTAACAATTTCTATATGGAAAATTAAGTTACAGGAAACCCGCACATCTCACATTGACTGCCTGAAAAAAATTGGCCAAATAGAGTTAAAGAGCAAGTTTTGTAGAGTACAATTGTTGGGAATTTTTAAATGTTGCCCAGAATCACCTTGAAAATGTCACCATATTGACAATAGGCTCCTATTTCTGGGGACAAAACCATCTATGCAGAGCAAAGGACACTCAACTAACACAGAAAGATATCACTTCTACTTACTACTCCATAAATCCTGTATGGCAAGCCTTTAACCTCTAACAATGATTCTGTCTTTATGTAAAGCACATACAAGTGCTGCAGAGAAAGCACACAAACGTAAATAAATAACTTCATATTTTTTTCTGTTTAATCAATAACTGCTATTTAAAACAAAACCAAAGCTAATTCTTCATTGCTGCTTTGGTCTTTTTGTATACCTTGAAGATAAAAACCTAAAGTATCTGCTGTAAGAGGTTCCTTAAGTAGTCAGCTGCCATCAATAACCAAAGAAATGTGCCAGAACACTTAATTCCCCAGACCTTTTAAACATGTGTGTATGATGACACTGGAACAAAATAACTCACGTGGTTGAATCTTCTGGTGAAAGCAACAGCATTTGGTGCTGAACTGTATTTCTCTTTTTTATTCCAGCCACAGCTTGCCAGCTCCTGAGAGACCAAGGATGAAAATTAATTAATTTTTTTTAATTACTGCATAACACACATTCAGAGCCACAAGCACAAACAGAGACAAGTATTAGTTCCAGAAAAAGTAACAGAGCAATAATACACTGAAGTAATAAACAGTCACACTTTTCCTGTTTTCTTCTGTACAGTGTCATTTCTGAATTCTGATAAATTAGATTTTTACGCTTCTTATTTTGATGAATTAGAGACTTTTTTCCCCCCAATTCAGCTCATATTAGAAACCAGCAAGATAATTCAAAAATCCATTTTGTCACCACAGAAAGTTCCACTTTCATGCAAATTTGATCTAGAGAGACCAAAGCATTCTTTTGTTTTCAGTTACTTTCTGAAATACCTCACGTCTAAGGAGAAGATTCATCTCAATCAATCTACACACATCCTATTATTTTAATTTGACACATTGCATTTAAGAAAAATAGTATTTCTTTTATTATTGCTGCAAAAGATGGCAATTTCTTATTTTCCCTTCCAAAGGAGGCAATTTTAAGTTGAACAACACTCAGCACTTAAATGGTTTTGTGGAGTAAAAAGAAGCAAAGGGGCCTGTTTCTAAGATAAGAAACTAGAAATCATGTAGTTTCAGTACTTAAGTCACTCTAAAAACTGTAGGTCTGCACATACTAACAAATTACTGGTAAAGCCTTATTAAGCATCGCTCTGTCAGTACAAAGTTATAGTCTCTCTTACTTGTCTGTGTCATGGCAGGCCTAAGCAGGCCAAATTAGGTTTGTACATGTCCT
>VWZE01007686.1:79836-94118 GCA_013396675.1 Eubucco bourcierii | reverse complement strand
GCCAACCAACTAAAAGCTCAATTCATTCTGGTAAAGCAGAGACAATCCAACAACATCCCTTTTGTTTTGCAGTTCTCAGATATTGTTTTATTCACACCAGAGGTATTTTACTGAAAATCTGACATCATTTGTTCCCTTTTTGCCCAGGGAACTGGTAGATTTGAAGTGGCTTCATCCTTTCTGGTTCAGCAAGAACTGATTACCACAGAAAAGATATCATCAGTGGGTTGGGAACTGCAGCCTGCATTTCATCGCCTACCAGAGGTCCCATCCATCAATGGGAACTGAATAGTTCTCCTCTGCTAACAAAATTATTTATTTTGACCTGTCATTAAGGATATTCATGCAGCAGGGTGAAAGGTGGGAATGATCTATGCTTTGTGAGTTTTACAAGCCCATTTTGTATTTGTCTCGGTAGTAGAGAAGTGGTAAAGAGCTCTGTGCTCACGCCTGTTATGATAAGTGAGTTTTGGAAGAGGTTTTCTGTCTGATAGTCCATCTAAAACTGTGGGGAAATGCCATTCTAAAGGCTGTTAAAACACAATTGCTCACTGATTTACGCAGTCAAGGAGTGCCTCTTTAGTAGGAGATGTATGCTGAATAAAAGCGGTTCAAGTGGTGCTTTTAATAAATAGATAATGGAATGACATTTTATCTTCTGCTTTAATCCGTTATGTTAGCGTTCACTAGCATATCCCTCTGAAAGATTTTGAGATAGCAGAAACTGAAAGTCAAACCACTTTCTTTGTATCTCTCTGAACCCAAATTGCATGCTGGTGAAAGGCACTGGGTTTGGAGTGCTTGTGAGCTGGGATATTTTCTTCTTTGCTGTTGGGCAATGATGGACAGGTTAGCTGGGTCCTGCTGGGTTGGTGTGCAGGACACTGATCAGAGAATCGTAGAATATGTCACAGTATCACCAAGGTTTGCAAGAGACCTCAAAGATCATCAAGTCCAACCCGATACCACAGACCTCAAGACTAGATCATGGCACCAAGTGCCACATCCAAACCTGCCTTGAACACCTCCAGGGATGGTGACTCCACCACCTCCCTGGGCAGCCCATTCCAGCAACCAATGACTCTCTCAGTGAAGAACTTTCTCCTCACCTCCACCCTAAACTTCCCCTGGCATAGCTTGAGACTGTGTCCTCTTGTTCTGGTGCTGGTTGCCTGAGAGAAGAAGGTAACCTCTCCTTGGCTACAACCACCCTTCAGGTAGTTGTAGACCTCAATAAGGTCCCCCCTGAGCCTCGTCTTCTCCAGGCTTAACAATCCCAGCTCCCTCAGCCTCTCCTCATAGGGCTTGTGCTCGAGGCCTCTCACCAGCCTCGTTGCCCTTCTCTGGACACACTCAAGCACCTCAATGTCCTTCTTAAATTGAGGGGCCCAGAACTGGACACAGGGCTCAAGGTGTGGCCTAACCAGTGCAGAGTCCAGGGGGAGAATGACCTCCCTGCTCCTGCTGGCTACACTATTGCTGATGCAGGTCAGGATGCCATTGGCCTTCTTGGCCACCTGGGCACACTCCTGGCTTAATGTCAAGTTATTGTTCGCTAAACCTGCCTGAATGGAGGTAGTAGCAAGGTAGGGGTTGGTCACTTCTCCCAGGTCCAAGTGATAGGACAGGAGGAAATAGCCTTATGCTGTGCTAGGGCAAGTTTAGGTTGGAGATTACAGAAAAATTTGTTTCCCAGAACATTCCTGGAGGCCTGTGACAGACTGCCCAGGGAAATACTGGAGTCACCATTCCTGAAGGTATTTAAAAGATACGGGGGTATGGTGCTGAGGGACAGGGTTTAGTGGTGACTTGGCAGTCACAAAATCCTAGAAGCACAGAAGAGTAGGGGTTGGAAGGGACCTTTAAGGGTCATGTGGTCCAACCCACCTGCTAAAGCAGGTTTGCCAAGAACAGGTTGTGCAGGAACTCATCCATGTGGACTTTGAAAGTCTCAAAAGACCTCTTTAGGGCAGGCTGTTTCAGTCCTCCAGCACCCTATAAAAATTTTTTTTACTTATGTTTATGTGGAACTCTCTGTATTCTAGTTTGTGTCTGTTGGCCCTTGTCCTGTGACTGTGGACCTCTGGAAAGAGTCTGGCCTCATCCTCTTAGCTGTACCCTTTAGATATTGATAAGCATTGATAAGATGTCCTCTCAGTCTTCTCTTCTCCAGGCTAAACAGCCCCAGGTCTTTCAGTGTCTCCTTGTCAAAGAGATGCTCCAGTTCCCTCATCATCTTCATAACCCATTGCTGGACTCTCTCCGGTAGTTAGTTGTCACTCTTGATCTCAGAACTGGACACAGTACTCCAGATGTAGCCTCAGTAGGGGAGAGTAGAAAGGGAGGAGAACCTCCACTGACCTGCTGGTCACGCGTTTCTTAATGTGTCCCAGGAGAGCTTGGCACATTGCTGGCTTATGGTGAACTTCTTGTCTACCAGGACCTCCATGCCCTTCCCTGGAGAGCTGCTTCAACACAGGTTAAGACCTAACCTGTACTAGTGCGTGAGGGTATTCCTCCCCTGGGCAGGATTTTATGCTTGCTTTTGGTGAACCCCTTGCTCTTGTTAAGTTCCCCTCTATCCCACTCTCCAGCCTGTCCAGGTCTCACTGAATGGCAGCACAGCCTTCTGGTGTGTCAGCCACTCCTCCCAGTTTTGTATCAGTAGCAGACTCAGAGTACACTCCATTCATAGATTTATATTCATAGAATGGTTTGGGTTGGAAAAGACCTTAAAGATTATCTAGTTCCAACCCCCTTGCCGTGGGCATGGATACCCTCAGTAGATCAGATTGCTTAAGGCCTCATCCAACCTGACTTTGAGCACCTCCAGGGAGGGGGCATCTACAGTCTCCTTGGGCAACCTGTTCCAGTGTCTAACCTTACTTATTGTAAAGAATGTCTTTCTCAATCTTCTGCTTATAGATTCTCATTTTTTGGCTCAGGAGAACCTTGTTCATACACACCAGCCTCCTGGCACTCTTGCCTGTCTTTCTTCATCCTTGGGATGCACTTCTGGGCTTGGAGGAGATGGTCCTTGAATGTTTACCAGCTTTCTTGGGCCCTCTTCCCTTTAGGGCTTTGTCCCATGACACTCTTGCCAGGAAGATCTTTGAACAGGATGAAGTCTGCTCTCTTGAAATCCAGAGTAGTGAGCTTGCCTCTTTGATGCCTTTAGGACCTTGAACTCTACCATTTCATGGTTGCTGCAGGCAGGACTGCTCTTAAGTTTCACATTGTACACCAGTCCCTCCTTAGTGCTTCGTCTAGGTCATTGATGAAAATGTTTGAAGAGCCTGGATCCAATACTGGCCCTAGTGAACACTAGATACAGGCCTCCGAATAGACCGCATTGCTGATCACTACTCTACAAGCCCTGTCCTTCAGACAGTTCTCAATCCACCTCACTGCCCACTCATCTAACCCACATTTCCTATGAGGATGTTATGGGAAACAGTGTCGAAAACTTTGCCCAAGTTGAGAGAGATGACATCCACTGCTCTTCCCTCATCTGCCCAGTTGGTCATACCGTCATAGAAACCTATCCAGCAGTGCTGGGTTAACAGCTGGACTTGAAGATCTTAAACGTCTCTTCCAAGCAGAACAATTCTGTAATTATAAACTGGAAGGGACTCATAAAGGTCATTGAGTTCAACTCATTCCTTGCAGGTATACCTAAAGCTAAACCATATGATTATGAATCATCCAAATGCTTCTTGAACTTTGATGGGGTTGGTGCCATGACCGCTTTCCTGACAAGTGGTCCAGTGCTCCAGTGACCAACCACCCTCTCAGTAAAGAATCTTTTCCTGATGTACAGTCTGAACTTGCCCTGATGTAGCTTCATTCCATTGGCTTTGCCAATGGGGCTGTCATCTTAGTGGTTGAAACTGCTCCTGCTGCACATCCCCTGTGGCATGTAAGATCCACTTCAGCCCCCACTTTTCACGGGTTTGGGTCCAAAGGATGTGGAGTTACATGAAAGGAGAGAACCCTGCAGGAAGCTCCCCTCTATGCCCTTGGGCTTCCCTGGAGGCTCCAGGTCACTGGGGCTGAGTGCTGTGCAGCTCAATGAGCAGTTGGCCACTGGGTTAGGAAAGTAACAGGACACTTTGGGTGGCAGGGAAAAGGTCATTTATCCTGTTGCTGCTTGTCTTTGCTAATTCATTGTTTCCATTGAAAACCTGGCATACAGCTGCTTCATGAATGAACCTAGTGTTTGTGCCTCCAAAACCAACTTGGTTCAGTGAAAAATAAGAGCTGCTTTCACCTCCTGTCTGGTCTCCCATGCTTTTTGCCCCTTGTTTTCTTCCAATCACACCCCTCCTGCCTCACTGGCAGTCCAGGTTGTCCTTCTAGAGCAGAGCTGGAGACCTGGGCTAGAATCATAGAACCACAGTGTATTTTGGGTTGAAAGAGACCTTTAAAGGTCACCCAGTCAGCAATCTGCAGAAAGCAGGAAAATTTTCAACTAGATCAGGTTTCTCAGAGGCTTTCCAACCTGACCTGCAGTGTTTCTGGGGATGGAGCTTCTACCAGCTCTCTGAAAACCTGTGCCAGTGTTTCACCACCCTCCAAAGTAAAACATTTTAACCCAGGGGCTACTCCTTGAGCCCCGAGGACCCCTCTCCCTCTGTGGGTAAGATTTGTTGGGACCACAGAAGCTCTCACAAGCCAAATGGGAATAGAAAAGCTTAAAGAAGTCTGGAGAGGAGAAGTGGCTCAAATTCATAACAGGAGGGACATCAAGGAGGAGGAAGGGTAAGTGGGGAGATGTAAATAGACCTGTAAGGCTTTGGGTGGGAGGAAGTGGGACTGAAAGGTGACCTAGCTGCTGTGATGGGACTGAGAGGTCTCTCAACTGTGTTGTATCTGGTAAGCAAACACTCTTACAGCGATGGCGCAGGTGTGGAAGGGCAGATGGAGTGGCGGAGCAGTCTCTGCTGAGTGGTAGCTGGTCTCCTAATGCAGTTTAGCAGCTGGAATTGAGAAGAATTGGCACCACATCAATAGCAAGCTCTCCGAGGACCATCTGTGAGCGAAGGGTAATGAGAACAATTACCAGCCAGAGGAAAAAATCAGAGAGAGAGGCTGGAAAAAAGGATGAGAGTGAGGCACATAGCCAAGCAGTGGCAGAGAAAAGGGGATTTCTAAACTAACAAGTAGCTAGGTAAAGTACCTGTCTGTGCTGCTTGTACCCCATAACACTAAGTCTGCAGCCACATCCATGAGAAAACGTTCTCCTATTGAGCTGGGTCAGTGCAACTTGCTGCTGCAGGATGATTCCAAAGCCAGGAATTTAACACTCAGATAAGGCTTGGATATTTTTTTATAATGGCAAAGATAATAAGAGCTATAAATCAGCAGGAAGACATGAAATTTGGAAGACTTCCTTATTCGGAGTTTAAAACAATCTTGAACCCATTGGGGTTGAGAGAGTACCTTTCCCAGGGCACAGCTGGGGTTTGGTGCATCAACCTGTTAATGTTAGGCTGTTTAAGGCAATTGGTGGACCGTGGATGTGACATTAAGCTGTAGTGCCAGGTTCTTTGGGTTCTTCAGGTTATTGCTTGCCTTGTCCATGAAGCTTTGCTCCTGGGAATCCTGCCAGCAGGAATTGCAGCTCTGAAACTCTTCACAGGATAGGGAACAAACCAAGAAAAAGTAGATATTTCCTTAAAGTAATCTGTCTGGTCCATTTGGTGCTCCCAAAAATGTTGGCGAGATGGTGCAGCAGCAAGGAAGGCTATAGAGGAGGGAAGTGGACTACTCAAAGTAGAAAGTGATTAAAAATAATCACTTTCAAAATAGAAGGAAGGATGCTCTCAAGGAAGGGACAAAGTCTGCCAGGTGAGCGAAGGGAGGCTGAAAAAATAAAACAGGGCAATACTGAAGGTAATAGAATGATAGAATCATAGAACTGTTGAGGCTGGAAGAGACCTTCGAGATCATTAAGTCCAACTGCTTGCCTAGAGCTTGCAATCTCACCTCTATTGCAAAGCCACTACCACTAAGCCATGTATTTAACCATGACCACATCCAGAGGTCTTTTAATTACTTCCAGGGAATGGCGAGTCTACACCTTACAGGGCAGCCTGCTCCAATCCTCAACAACCCCTTCAGTGAAGAAATCCTCAATATCCAGCGTGAACCTCCACCACTACGACTTGAGGCTATTTCATTGTGTCCTCACCTTCCCCAGCATCCCACTTAAATGCAGAGCAAAGTGTTTTCCATTAATGAGATTCATCAGGATATTGTGGAGGAATGTGCATACAGACTCCCTCTATATCTTTCTTTCTCTCCGCCCAACTGTTTTAGATGTTGTCGCTTCATCCTTCTGCCAAGAGGACATCTTCAGCACTTGAAGTGAGGATGTGTCACAGAGAGGTGTGAGGCCACCTGGCAGGTCACTACATTGTCCTCACCACAAGCAGGAGTATATGCTGAGGGTGTTCAGAGGCAGGCAAGAGAAGATACTGTCAGAGCTGTTGGTTCTCATGCTTCTGCTGAACTTTTTAGTGGTTTTTCACTTTCTAGCTCAAGTAGCCTCCAGGAGTAGGTTGTGTGGGTGTGACTTGGTGTGTGAATGGGTCAGACTTCGAGTGAAATGGCTTGGAAGTGCTCTCACACCTACCCGTGGTTGTGATTGATGGAAGACCAGTGGTCCACACATGTTTTCTACAGAATTGGAACCCCACTGTCCTTCCCTAGGGATCTGCGACAGCCAGGACAAGCATCATCGACAGCTTGGAGCCATCGATGCTTGGGTTCAGGTTGTAACTCCCAGCTAACCTGGTTGAGCTACCACACCACCAATGTGGTTGTTGCAGGAACTGAGCTGCCATCTTTTCCACAACAAGCTCAGCATGACCCAGTGGAGAAGCCCTTAGAAAGCAAATCAGCTCTTCAATGTAGACAGTATCTCTCATGATCACACTTACCAAAGCAGCTTTTTTCATTTACACTAGCTTGACCTAAAGACCTATCCCATCAGGAGAAGATCAGGTAGAAATCATGGCATACCTCTGTTTCTGTAAAGGTCCTGATTGTCTTTTTCTTTCTTTGCTGACTCTCTCGTCATGGGGGAGATTTTAAGTAGTCAGGTTTGGAAACAGCAGAGCCATAGAGATAAGAACCATCTCCTGTGCAGAGAGTTTCATTACCTACTCCCATCTAAGCCAGGAGACAAGTTATCCTGCTTTTCTTTTTATTATTAAAAATACAACAGTGGGAATTTTTAAAAGTGAAAGCATGGAAGGACTTGAGAAAGCATGGGGGCTACAAATGAGTGCTGGAGCAAAAAGGACTTATTAAAACAGAAAATATTTAGGAGAACAAACTAGAATGCCATCATACAAAGTGTCACCAGCTCATTTTCATTTCACTGTGTCCAGCCTGGGGTTTGGCTGCACATGATAAATGAGTCCATCCTACTCCTCATTTTCCTTTTTTGTTTGTTTTTGGGTTTGTGGAGGGTTTGTTTGGTTTTGTTTATCGTGTTCGTTTTTGATTTTGTTTTTTGTAATATGGGTTGAGGGAGAAATATGCAATTACAGTTTCAACCTGTTGAAAAAATAAAGTCCAGCTGGAGCAGTCAGAGTCAAATCTTTTGGGAGCACTGCAGGAGGACACAGGCTTTCCCTTACTCCTGAATTTTGAAGTATAGCCATAGTCAGCCTGAACCTCATGGGGTCAAATATCCCTCTTGGGTAAGCAATCTGATTGCAGTGCCTGGGTCTTACACATCTTCCTAAATGTGGTATCTTGGGTCTCACTCATCTGCTTAAATCTGTGCTCCTGGCTGATCACTCAGGATCCCTGTTGATGAACTGGGAGGGTGCGGCAGTGGAGTGTTCAGACCAAACCTGGCACAACCTTTGCTTATGCAGCAACACTTGATCATGGTGCCCACCTGCCCAGTGCACCAGCACAGTAAGGGTTTTAAGACAAGAAGCCTTTGTTCACAGTGTTATTTAATTAATTTTTTTCCCCCTCCCTCTCTTCTAATGATTTGCTGTAGCTGCACTTGGCTGGAGCAGTGGGGGTGGGGAGATGTTCTGTCTCATCAAGTGTTAATTGCAACAGAGTTAAAACATGCTGGCCAAGCAGGGAGCTGGGGTGGATGGGAGGAGGAAGGTGGGAGTGGAAGTAATATCTTTTTTGGAAAGATGAAGTGTTTGCAGTTGCTTTATGCTCCTTATCCCAGCTGCTCCTAGATGCAGAGCCAAGGGAGGAAGAAGAGGTGGGAGGCAAGCCAGGCAGTGGGCAGTGTGGGGCGTTTCCTGGCAGAGCTCTCAACCACAGAGGACTTTGTGCAAAGCATGGATATTTAAACGTGTGCTCGGAAGCAATGCCGTAGTGATCCTGCCCCTCCTTTAGTGCAGGGACATGGGAGCAAAGTGCTGGGTTTTGAATCATAGAACCAGTTGGGTTGAGAAAGATCTTTAGGATCCTTGACTCCAATCATTAATGCAAGATTATTGAGTGTGCCACTAAACCATGTCCCTAAGCACTACATCTACACGAGGGACGGTGGCTCCACCATGTTCCTGGACAGACTCTTTCAGTGCTAGACAACACTTACAATAATGATATTTTTCTAATGTCCAACCTAAACCTTCCCTGGCACAATCTGGGGCTGTTTCCTCTTGTCTTATCTCTTGATACGGGGAAGAGACTGACTCTCACCTTGCTACAAGCTCCGTTCAGGTAGCTGCAGAGTACAGTCAGCACCTTAGCTTCCTCTTCTGCAGACTAAACAACCCCAGTTCCCTCATCCTCATAACACTTGTCTTCAAGACCATTCATTAGTTTCACTTCAGTGTCCTTGTAGTGAAGGGCCCAAAACTGAACACAATAATCAAGGTGTGGCCTCACCACAGGGTGATCACTGACGTCGTCCTGCCATACTATTTCTGATACATAACAGGATACTGTTGGCCTTCTTGGCCACCTGAGCATATTGCTGGCTCATGTTCCATCAACTGTTGACCAGTATTCCCAGGTCTTTTTCCATAGCGCAGCTTTCTAGTCACTCTTCCTGATACTGTAGTGTTGCATGGGATCATTGTGACTCAAGTGCAGGACCCAAAATTTGGCTTTGTTGAACTTCATACCATTGGCCTCAGTCCACTCATCTAGCCTGTCCAGGTCCCTCTACAGAGCCTCCCTACCCTCCAGCAGATCATCTCTCTGGTGCAACTTGGTGTCACCTGCAAACTCACTGAGTCTGCACCTGATAAAGATGTTAAACAGACCTGGCCTCATTTTGAGCTCTGGGGAACAGGTACACCCTTTTGATGCATCCTTTCTGATAAATTCAGATGAGTAGAAAAGGCTACCAAATTTGGTGGCTTACTGGGAAGAAAAGGCCTTCTGGGAGTTACTGATGGGAACCACAATAGGGAAGACGGTCTCAGGTTCAAAGACTGTGATTGACTGCCACCATACCTTCCTAGTAGAATTTGCAGTTAAGACCTTAAATTTCTTTTTTGGATGAGCACCACCAAATTTTTACCTTGCATCTGGGCAGCTTGATGAGCTGGTCAGAGCTTCGTCAAAGAAGGCTCCAGCGTCAGTGTGGATCACTTCATCAGAAGTGTGTGTGGTAAGATTCAGTGATTTTAAGCCAAACTGGCCTTTATTCCTTTTTGCTTTCTTTTTTTCTCCCCAAGCTTGAAACATTTTGTAATGTCTAGTGTTAGATAAGAATTTGATTTAATGTCTTATCTCTGGAATTCACCTTCAGCAATAACAATGTATTCTAATCCTCCACTCAGGTATTGATGGATGGGGCCTGTTTGGGTTGAACATCTGTGATATGAATTGTTGCCCCCTTTCTGTCCCTGAAGCAAGAACAGTCAGAGCTCAAGGAAGGGCTACTGTGAGCAGCAAGTTCTCCATCACTGGTTAGTGGCAAATTCAAATGGAAATATGAAGCCAGGAGGGGTGCCCTTAGACAGACTTCATCTCAAGCTCATATGGTGAACTCTGGAGATTTAGGACACATAAATTCTTCCTTGGATGGGAGGGGACAAAAAGACCTGAATACAGAAAGAGTCTAGCTTTTCTGTAAGGCATTTTCCCAGTGACCATTGCAAACATCCACTATGTCAGTGCATCTGAAATTAAGCAAGTTTTTGGTCTAGCTCAGGCTAGGATTAGGGAACAAACCTCCTAGGTCACTCTCCAAGGACTCAGTTGTGTCCTTCCTGAGAGAAAGTTCCTGAGTGAGAGGAAGGTGTGCCTGTCCTTGTTGCCTCAGGGACCTGAGCTCTCCCTCTGCACCCAGGGCTAGAAGAGCAGGGTGGGAGCAGCAACCTCAGAGATATCATTGAGGTCACATGAGGTTGCCTTACCTTCGTGTGCCTGGCATAGTCACGGGATTACTCAGGGCTCTCTGGGCTCTTGAGACAAGGAAGTTTCCCCACATCTTTTGTGTGAATGAGCAGGTTTGGTCTCTTCCAAAGCACCTGCAGAGACAGCAGAAAGGACAGATACCAAGCTGCCCTTCCAGACCTGGGAGAAGACACAAATGGAAGTTAGACTGGCAGCTCTGCTCCTGTGACCTGGCTTGGTGTGTCTGAATCACTAAGGGACCTGTTACTTGCCCTCATGGTAACCTGAAGACCAAAGACATGGTTCTACCCTTGGAATTTGAGAGTGAGGAGTACACACCAGCCAAGGGTTGTGCACCTACCTCTCCCCCGCAGGGCCCTTTTCTGCTCTGAACCTGAACAAAAGCAGTCTCACATGTATTTGGTGAGCCCCACATCTCATCTCCAGTGTCCACCCAAGCAAGGCATTGGCACTAACTGGCCATGCCAAGGGTGAACAGCTATTCTGCAGACATGTGCTCCCTACCTTCCAACTTTGCCCCCACTGCATGGGCACTTTTTGCACAGTCTGTCTGTCACTCAGCCTTCCTTAGTACCAGGTATCCACCTGGTCCTTTAGGCAGCACTGCCTTTGCATAAAACTTCTGTTGTCCTAAGATAGGAGAGTAGCAATAGAACGTAGCAAAATTGAAGACATGATAGAGTTATTTATCTTCAGGGAGAGCTGGGCAATGCCTCAGAAAAAAGGTGGTACCTATTGTAGGTTTCTAAAAACCTTTTCTTTCAGATGCTAGATTTCTGGTTTTGGAACAGTGGACAAGACCTAGATGTCCAAGTCTGCAGGACTGCCTGCAGGAATGCTCACATCCATGTTTGGCATTTGAGGTGCTGGTGAGGTGTTCTCCCATGCATCATGTTTTGTGTTTTCCCACAGGATAGCATGGGGCTAAGAAGGGCCAGGTGGAAGTATTCCTATTAGAAAAAACTTAGACCAAACTTTAATTGATTTCCTTGGGGTCGCACAGGTTAGCACCAGAAGTAAAGCCCTTCAAGGAGCACTGAAAAGGCTGTTCTTCTCCTAGGCAGCAGCCAACCACAGGTGCTGCAAAATCTGCTATGTGGTGTCCCCTGATCCTGACCCTTCTCATCCCAGGCTCTGATCTACCTCCTCCAAGGATTCTCCTCTGGACGTGCTGGGCTGCGTGTAATATCCAATTTTCTGCCCTTCTCCCAGACCAGGTACCTACATCTCTGCAGGGTAGTGGTCACTACTACTACCTGCCACAATGTCACCTCCTAGTTTATGCCTTGATTTTGATCATCCCACCTCTGTTTTTTCACTGACTGTCCCCTTTTTCTCATCCCCTGAGGTGGAATGTTGACCCCAGCCAGATGCTCGGCTGACAGCATCTCTGCTCTGCTCAGGTGGCTTGACCTTTCCTGTTTGTGTAGCACTCAACTGATTTATCAGCAAAGATGTTGTGTTTGCTTCCAGATAAGAAAATGCTAAATATTTGGGCTGGAGTTGAGCCTTGTGAAATCCCTCTGGAAACAGTCTGATTCCACTCTGATAGCTATTTGTTGAAATCAGCTCTGAATCCCCTGCACATGTGCTTTATTCTCCTAATACAGCACTCATTTTTTAATCAGCATGTCACTTTGTAGTAAATCAAACACATACAGAAGCCTATGTGTATTATCTCTAGGCAATTATCTTTATTAAGCAAACTTGTAATCTCCTCAAAGAACAAAATCAGCTCTTTTTTGACATGGTGTCTGCCTCAGAACCTCTCTGACAAGCATTTACTGCATTCTTATCCTGTAATTCCTCTTCTGGTTGACTCTCAGGAGGGTTCCCATTACTTTACCCATGACCGATGGCAGACAAGACAACAGTGACACCATCTTCCTTTCCCCTTTTGCATATCAGTGCAGTATTTGCATAATTGCAGATGTCTGGATCTTCCCTAGTATTCCAAGATTTATTAAAAATTAACATCAGTGGGCCAGAGAGTTTCTCAGCCAGCTGTTGAAGCACTCTTGGGAGCAAGTTATCNAGCTGTTGAAGCACTCTTGGGAGCAAGTTATCCAGGCCTGCTGATTTTAAATTGTTTATCGCTAGTAGATGCTGTTTAACAACCTCCTTGGTTACTAATGGACTGGAAAGTACTTCATCCTCCTCATGTGATACAAGCATCTTGTCCTGCTTCTTTCCAAATGTGGAGCAGAAGTATTGATTGAACACTTCTGCCTTTTCTGCATCATTACTTTTCTCCCCATCTAAGGCTACACTACTGATTTATGCAAAGACATTATAATATTTCCAGGATTACTCATTGTCCCTTTCCATATGCAGCTGAGCATCTTGGCAGGTTTGCAGCTACAGTCATACACAGAGCAGAGGTCTCTGATGTACTGTCTTTGTTGCTGGGAGGTCTCTTCTGTGGTTTTACACTGCTTAGGACCCTGAAAAGTGCCTGAAGAGCAACAATGCCTCTTCCTGCCTCACAACACTTTGCATTTATTAAGGAGGAGTTATTAATTTGCTGCACCGTTGCCCACCTGCTTGGGTTGCTGAGCAGTTGGGCCACCTCTGATGGTCCAAAACTGTCACATCTCTCAGCCCTTCCACAAACTATGAGATTTGTCGCTCTAAGTCTTCCTTAGAATCTTGAACAGTCAACTTCTTAATGTACCTGTTAACCTCGCTGCCTCTGTGCTAATTTTATCTTAGTCATCCATGGATGTACGAGCCCACATTTCTTCTTAGCAGTCTGTGATTGTTTGCTCTCTTCCTTGACCTAGAAGACAGCTGCTGTTTCTTTTTCCCATCTTATCTTTTCCCCTTTCCTTACTTCCCAATTCCCCAGCTCCCTACTGCTCAGAGTTTCTGCAATAATAAATCCCGGGACTTGGGGCAGAGGGGGCAAATGCACTTGCTGCTGGGTCAGAGCTCCTCCATTGGCTCCTCCTGTAGGTAACAGAGCCCTGGGACTGGTATTACCAGTATGGGTGAGATAAAGATGTTGGATGCCCTACAGAAAGGACAGACTTATTACCATCCACAACCAGTGTTCACTGATTTCTCTCCATTTGTTGTTTCATTTGCACCTTCAAGCAGCTCTGTGAGATGAGGGCAGCCTGTGTGTCCTGTGTGCAGGTTACACTCCCTGAGACAGAAATGGAGCTTTTCCATGCTTTTGTCACCTTTGTTGCCATTGATTCAGCAGGGTGGGAGGTGATGAGGGTGCTCTGACCTGGAATTAATACTCATGTTCTGGGGCAGCACCCAAGGGTGCCCAGGTGGTGGGCGCAGCCCATCCACAGCACGGCAATATCATTTGGGGCTGTTAATATTTTTCTGTAGCAGGAATTTCTTCTTGTGTTGTCCCTGTTCATACCACTCCTCTTAGCACACATGTTGCAGGACTATATATGACTGTTGTCAATAAATTTGTTTTCATATGAATACCTTTTCTCCCACTGAAAATCCAATCTCGTGCTCTTCAAAACACAATCCAGTTATGCATAGTGGGCTCAAGACAGGAGATAGGAGGATTATATTTTGAGGTTTGTGAATTTTTTTTTGCCTAGATCTGCTGTATTTTGCATTTTTCTTGTTTGACTGAAGAAAAATAGGGTCTGATGGTGAAGTCTGGGGTGATGGAGGGTTGGCATGAATAACAGGTGTGTTTTGTTGCCCTATAATGTCCTCTTGGTATGTTGTGTCCTGTTCAGGCTGAGAGGTGATAGACAGATGTCTTCTTTCTCTTTCCTCCTTAGGAGAAAAGGGGGCTGTGCCAACTCTTCCTGAACATTGCTTGCTGCTGACATTTCTACCTTGATCTTTCCCTAGAATGAAGAGAGGGGAAACTCAGAGCTGAGAGAGCCCAAAAGTGCAGAAAGACCACAAGGTCCGGCTTTTAATTGGTGCAAGCCTCT
>VWZE01007686.1:58521-75040 GCA_013396675.1 Eubucco bourcierii | reverse complement strand
ATTTTCTTTCACAGAATCACTCATGTTGGAAAAGACCCTCAAGATCTAGTCCAACCTTTAAGTTGACACAGCCAAGTCCACCGCTAAATCATGTCCCTCAGCACCACTTCTACACAGCTTTTAAATACCTCCAGGGATGGTGATTCCACCACTTCCCTAGGCATCCTGTTCCATGGCTTCACAACTGTTTCAGTAAAGAAAGTTTTCCTAATGTCCAGCCTAAACCTACCCTGACATAACTTGAGGCCATTTCCTCTTGTTCTATCCCTACTGTCTGGAAGAAGAGACTGGCCCCACCTCACTACAACCTCCTCTCAGGTAGTTGTAGAGAGCTTCCCCTCATCCTTCTTTTCTCCAGGCTAAACAGCCGCAGTTTCCTCAGCTGCTCCTCATAACACTTCACTAGCTTCATTGCCCTTCTTTGGACATGCTCCAGCATCTCAGTGATGCTGGGAACATTTCCATTTACACTGATTAAGAAGCATCTGGGGAAGCACAAGCAATGTGCTTTGGTAGCATGGGACAGACATAATTGTTTTTTTAATGTGTTTGCTTTGTTGGGTTGCTAGAGGAAAGCTAATTTGACAAGAGAAGAGGTAATTTTTACGGGAAAGGAGGAGTTCCTTGGTGTTGTCCTTGAAGAGCTTGGCATGGGGTTGTTGGATAGGTGCTCCCATCCCACAGGGGATGCAGGCTGTGGGAGTACCAGGAAAAGCAGTGGGTGGGAACTGGTGTTCCTTTCTGTGCCAGCTTGGCAGTTGCTGGATGCTGCCCAAGTTTTGCTTTACCCTTATCTGGGGCCAGACTTATTATTCACAGCAACTTCATTTACTGATTTACCCAGACACTCCTTAGAAACCCAGTAGTCAGAGGAGTTGCAGATAGTGGTTTGGGTGTGGGGATAGAAGCAGAATATTTTTTTTTCTCTACAGACCAAGAAAGTGTGTAATAGAAGTTTCAAAAGTAACCATGCTCTGAGCACAGAGCTCTTCCAAGTTGTGCCTGGGAGTGCCAGGTTGCCCCAGGCTATCTTACACTTGATTTTGCCTCATGCTTCAGAAAGATTTCCCTTGTATAAACAATTTTTGTTGTGATTTAGGGTTTTTTTTTAGATGTGCTTCTTTAAAGGAAAACCAGCAGAAAGGTAGGTCATGGGCAACCACTCAGCATCCAGCTTCTCTCAGCAGATTTATTGTATTAAAAACAAAACAAAACAAAACAAAACTACATTTTCTCATTGTCATAATACTTGTTCCAGAAAGGAACTAGTATTTTATTAAGTGCAATGTTTAGCTTAACGCCCTGAGATATGCGTGCTTAAATTTGAGGTAGGATCTCAAGAATGACCTTACCCTTGGTGCACACAATGTGGAGGAGTGACCTATTATTTGTCACTCAACTCAGTGGCCAAACCTTTGGAGTTGCATACATGCTGGCAAACTGGGCTTGGCTAGGTTAGTCTGCCCATGCATCTGCTGAACCAGGTTCCAGTGGGGTGACGCCTTTCCTAGGGATGTCCTCATAGATGGGGACTGCAGGAGATGGGTGCAGGATGGAATCGTTGGCTGCACCAGTTTAGCTAAGGAGGTGGCCTGCCAGTCTGGGTGTTGGGAGGGGTTTGAAGCACCATGCTGGACACTTTGGAAGGGTTTTCAGAGTAATTTGTTCCTTGTATTGAGCACCCAGTTTGGAATCTTGTTACCTGGACAACACAGTGACGATGTACTTGGGTAAGCAAACCTCCTTTGAAGACGCTTTGCCTCCATTTTCTTGTTTGCTTGGGTCACTTATGCATAAACCTGATATTTTAGCTGAATTATATACATTCCCTTCCAAAAGAGAAGGTTTTCACACACCTCCCCCATCAAGGTTCAGCCAAATGGGTGCACAGTTTGCAGGGTAAGCAGAGCAGATCGGTAGGAATGTCACCCACAGCGTCACCTCTGCGGGGGCAAGCCAGCGCATAGTCAGGGGTCAGCAGCTACACTCAGGAATGACTCAACCCACTGAGTGGGAAACAAAAAAGGATAAATCTGCTTCAGTTAAAAAAGAGATTGAAAAAAAAAAAAAAGAAAGAAAGAAAGAAAGAAAAAGAAAAGGCAAGAACAAACCAAAAGACAACAAATCTCCAAGTATCTCTTTCCTAAGAACTTTAAGTACTTGTTTAAAAAGGAAACATGAAAAGGTTCTGGTAAAATCAGCCAGTGTCCTGCGTGTTGTTTAGACCTTAATAGTACAGGTGGACGAGGAGGGCTCTGTGCCAAATACTTTTGGTTTAGAGGGAGTGGTGGGAGTGAATTCTCCTAACCGCTCCTAGAAAGGCTTAACTTTCCACACACAAATCAATGACAATCTCCGCTTGGCTGCAGACACTCGGGGAGCAACGCTGCTGGATTCCCCCTGCAGCCAAGGCAAGCGAGGGGAGGACAAGGGTCGGCACCCAGAGTGGGAAGGTGGGTCAGATGCTGTACTTTCTGCCTCAAAAATATGTAATTTTAAAATTTGTTTCCCTCCCCTTTTTAGGGTTTTTGTGGTTTATTAAGGGGAGGGGAAGGCACTTCAATTTTTCACGCTTGGAGACTGATTGTGTTCGTGTTAGAAATCTTCGGTACATCGCAGTGATCCTCTGTACTAATCTATCGCCGTTTACATGCATTTTTTATCGCTGTTTGAACTCGAACCTCTGATTCTCTTTCTGATTTCCTTGCTTGGTAAGTTGAAGCTTTAACAATCCTGGAGATTTTGGCTGTGGATCAACACCTGTATGATACAACCTCCCAATTTGCGTGGTTGTTTTTTGTAAGTCTGGCGTAGTTATTTGTTTGTTTGTTTTAGATAGGAAATACCAGTCTGGAAACACATCTGCTCCTATCTCCTGCTGGGTTGGCAGAAGGACACTGATGAGGCAGATTAATGTTAAGAATACGATAGGTTGTTCTATTCTATTCTCTTCTGGTCTAGTCTATTAATTGATGAATTAATTAATATTTTTAAAGTAATTTTTGTTTCAGTGGTTCTTTATAGAAAACTTGCGGGTAAAAAAAGCGCCTAGCGTGCTCTGAAATAGTTAACACATTTCAGCAGGTTTAATGCCGGCAAAGAAATAGTGATTAAAAACAAGCTGGAAAGCATGGTTGGGATGAGGCTGCTATGCAGTGCTGGGTTAAGTTCAGCTCAAGCCAAGTTGCTCCATGCTGCAAGGAGGGATCACACACGGAAACAGGAGGTGCCCTACCTGGAGACCCCCTCCCTGAAGTTCGTGTTTAAATCTCAGTCGCTCTCATGAAATTTTTGCTTCTGCACTAGCAAAAGGGATGTAACAGGATGGTGTGTTTTACCTAGTTAAACTTTATTATTTTTAGCAATTCCTTCTAGATATTAAATGCTGTTTCAGCAACACTAACCCCCTCTCCAGCTCCCCTGACACCATGTAGGTAATTCCCAGAGCTGTGCTTCTGGTAAAAGCAACAGCCAGGGTTTTCTTCAAGGTTGACCTCAATGAAAATTTCAGGGGAGGAATGTGCACGTAAAGGAGGAACTCAGGTCCTCCTGATTGTTCAGCCATCCATATTTGCTTTCCAGAGCATTTTGAGTGGACAGAAATACTTGGCATGGTCAGCCAGGGACCTGCAGCTTGTTCTGCCCTCAAAAATGGGCTGTGACAGCCACCTTCCAATTCACTCAGGTACAATATTTGGGGGAATGAGACCAAATAGGACTTCCCCTCATTTCTGATTGATGGAAGTGGGATCAAATGGAAGTTTATAATTTGGGATGATTTGAAGGTTGGGAACAGCAAAGGCAGCTGGGTCTGCCTCAGTGCTGATTGCTGTGAATGGAGGTCATAAGCACAACCAGGCCTTGCTGTTTTCAACATCTCCAGCATCCCATACTGGTGAGAATTTTTTTTTTCAGGCTTCTCAGTGTGTGACCTGGTTTATCTGCCTCCAAACAGCCCAGCAAATAACTCCTGGAAAGGTAGATTAGATGCTCCTCCATCCTTTCCTGGTCTTTCAATACCTTTCATTACTCCCACCACTGCAAAAGGGACATTTTAAACCTGTGCTCTGCATCAGGCATTTAACACCCTCTTTACACTTGTGCTTGATGCTATTTACTTAAGGTGCCAAGCAATGAGGAGTCAGACCTAACGTGTTTGAGCACTGAGCAAGCATTAGCCATACAAACCTGGGATTTTCCAGCGAGCCCGGGGCTGTCCAGCACCTAACTCCCTTAGCTTCATTTGAAATTCCTCCTCTAATTAATAAATAAGTGGCAAGTTTCACTGACATAATTTCAGAGCTATTGCTCTTAATTAAATAGCAAGTTATTAAGGTAGTTGCAAAACAGAGAAGTCTTCCCTCCCCACTTTGTAGTCCTGGTCTTATTCTCACTAAGTGTCGCCGCTGGAATGGTTTTTATGAACTTGGAAGTAATGAGGAAAGGTGAAGGATCTCAGACACATTGGAAGTATGTGTGGATGATCATAGCAAAGTAGGCAGCAATGAAAGGGCTCACCCTTGCCCCTGCCCATGCCCTCCTGGCAGGATAGCAGTGGGAAGGACGCATCACGCCAAGTCTTAGCTGGTGACGATAAATATATACACATATCTAAAATACGTCGAATATCTTTATAAATATATTTTTATAGCTTTTTGCAAGTATATTTTTATAAATGTGTATACATGTAATAAATGTATATATTACATGTATACATGTACATAGTATATATATATTTTACACTATCATGTTGCCCTGTAATAGCGTGGAAAGGGGCTGCCAGCACTGGCTACACCGGGCTGTGGCTCAGGTCAGAGAAGGAGCTGCATGGTTTATTTTCCTTTGGCTGAGAGCTTTAGCAATGAATAGAGGGAGGGGATCCAGGGCTGGGATGCTTCTGCCAAGAATGATTTGGAGGCCTCTTTATATTAGTCAGAGCTTTTTTATTCCTTACTGGAAGCCTGAGAGGAACCGCGCACCCAATGGCAACCTTGCTCACAGGTCTGCATAATTTTCGAGTGTTGCTCATGTGAGCAGCTTGCCTTAATCACAGATTTATTTCTTGCTGCTGTTGGATTTCTTTGTTCCTTGTCCCTCAAAAAAAAAAAAATAAAAATCCTTGGCCCTAAGGAATTGGTACACGGTCATCGTGAGTGTTTTTCATGTCATGGGGAAGGATGCCATATCCCAGTCGGTGGTTTTGTAAGAGGCTGGATCTTTTTGGCATCTGTAGAAGAGGATGAGTAGGGGATATCCCACACCATGAAGGCTCTGCACCTTCTCCGTGTGGGTCCAGGCAAGCATGTGGGTGCTGGGACTGTGCAACTGCTTCCACTTCAAAGGAGCGGGGAAAAGCAGCAGCCTGATGTTGCCACCCTGCCCTGCCTACTAGGCAACCAATTTGGGAAATGTCTCTATGCTGCCTTCGGATGAGCCTGCCCAGGAGGAGATAGGAGACCACTTAGGATTGAGATCCTGGCACTGCTGGGAGGAGGCAGGGTGGAGGGATGGAGACTAGCCAGCTTCCTAACTATGCAAACAACCCACACCCATGTTCAGTGTTTATCCATGCTGAGCCCGTCACCATGGTATCTGGGCACCTTTTGCCAAGGTGAGTTGAAGCTGATGGAGCAGATCCTCTGCCAAGCCCCAGGCTCTTTAGGCATGTGTCTGGGAGGTCTCCTAGATCAGATGGATATTTCAGAGTGACTGCTGCTGGGATAATCCCAATTGTTTTGCTGTTGCCTTTAGACAGCACTTCACTGTCTACCTAGTCCCTGCAAGCTCCTGTTTGCCCTGAGCTCATGAGCTCCTCCCAGCAGGTGCATCCTCATCTCTGCCTTGGGGTTTGCTCATGTTGTGCCACACAATGGTGCCAAGCACATGGCTAGAGAGGTGGCTTCACAGCCCCTTGTGAAAGGACCCCTGCCTCAATGAAAAAATTGGACCCTTCTCTCTACCTTGGCTGTGGTTCTGGGGTGCTGGGCAGCAGTCTGAAGTCTGATGGTGCCCCACAGGGTCTGAGTGCATCTTTCAGTGATCAGCCTGTGTTCTGCCATATTCTTCTCACTTTTTGTGCTTACTATCGCTGTTCTTCTGTGATTTGGGGCAAATTATTTCATCTGATAATAGCAAAATGAAGGTGGAGAAGGTTTGACAGACTTCTCCCGGGAGGAAATTGCAGAGAAGAGAGGAGAGGGAGAGGAAGAGGAGGATGATGAGGGGATGAGAGGAGAGAAGAATTTATCTGGAGGAAAAACATAATAATAATATCAATAATAATAGTAATAATAATAATAGTAAAAACATTCTTATTATCCATGTTGACCAATTTCAAAATGGACATTTCCTCTCTTTCTCCACCAGTGAGTTGTTTCCCTGGCCACTTGCTGGTGGGGTAAGAGAGGAGATGAGTCACATTAGCTAATCTCTGTCTTCTGACTCCCAAGTCCCTTCCAGACCTTCTTCCCAAAGTTACAGGGATGCAGACTTCTGATGCAGCTGCCTTTCTTTCACAGAAATAACCAGTCAGGGGATGAAACTTGAGGCAGCCTCAGTTGCATTTGGTGACTCCTCAATTCCCAGCGATTGTATTACATCTGCTTTTATAGGCTGTGCCGAGAGACGGAATGCTAGCTGAAAGGGAACTCTGAAAGAACACCTCAGCCAGGATTAATGTGTCCATGCCACAACTAGGAGCTTGAAACACTAGAAGGGTACAGACTGTGAAAGAAATAGGTCATTTTCTTTCTCTATCATCAGGTCCTTGTGCCATGAGAAAATCTTGCTGCCTCTGTCTTTAGGAAGATGTAGAATGAGGCAACATTCTCCATGGACTACTTGCAGCTCCTTCAAGACACTTGGTGGGTTTGAGAGATGCAAGGAAAACGTGAGAACATCTGAGCGTCCCAGGGCAGAGAAAAAGATCGTGATTCACATCCAGGCCCAATCTTGCTTCGCTTTTGGGAATTCTGCCCTCATATCTCTCCTGTCTGAAGAGAAATTTGAGAGATTTGCTCTACTATGCCTTAATTTCCCTGGGTGTAAAATAACTCATTAGTCACATTCCTTGGATCTTAGTCTGTTTCTGAGTGGACTTGGAGATGCTTTACCTATAGGGTGGGAAAATGAATGCTCAGTGTTATGTCAAAAGAGGATCACAGATTTTGCTGAGAGTGTTGATGTTGTACACCCTGAAGAGAAATCTCCATAAAGACCTTACTGCAACCTTTCAAGGGGCCTATAAGAAGGATGGGGATAGTCTTTTTGGCAGGGCCTATTGTAACTGGGAAAAGGGTGATGGTTTTAAACTAAAAGAGAGGAGATTCAGACTAGATACAAGGAAGAAATTGATTACAGTTGTGGTAGTGAAACACTGGCATAGGTTGTCCAAAGAGATGGTAGAAGCTCCATCCCTGAAAACATTCCAGGACAAATTGGATGGAGCTCTGAGCACCCCATATAGTTGAAGGCATCCCTGCTCACTGCAGTGGTATTGAGACCTTAAAAGATCTCTTCCAACCTGAAGCATTCTGTGGTTCTATTTTGTGCTCATGGCTGCAGAGGAGCAGGCAAGTTGCGATATTCCAGCCTTTCAACCATGCACATGCACTTTCCAAACAGTTTTGTTGCAATTAATTACAGTGTAATTAAAGCAGAATGACAGTGCTAACTAAGGGCAAAATCTTGTGAAACAAATAGTGTTTGGGCTGATTTTGTAATTGCTTCAGATTCCCCAGATGCAAATTACACTGTCAGGCCTCTTGATCTACGGCAGAGTAATGTATGCACAGACAACTCAGGGCAAGAGCTGCCCGCGTGGGCTGCAGGTGCAGAGGTCCATGTCCCATTGTTTCTCCTTGTGAGTGACCCATAAAGTCTGTGATTCTCCTTGAACTCCATCCCTTCTCTTTGAAGTTTCCCGTGGTCATTAGGACATGAGTGGCGCCAGATGTCCCACTCTGTCACACCCCCAAGGTTTCTCATGAGGTTTCCTTACGAGGGAGGTGGTAGTGCTGCCTTGGGTGGTACTCCATCCTAGGCAAAAGTAGATAACTGGCAGCAAGCTATGCGTGGGGGCATGGTGGGCAGAGGACTCTCATTCATCCTTGATGGTCCAGCTTATGGGACAACATGGTTGATGAAGCAGTTTAGTCCTTGAGTCCGAATTTATTCCTGCTGGCAGAAAATCTTCATGTGGGTAAGCAGGCAGAGCTCGACTTTGCTAAACTGCAGACAGATTGTGCTGCCTGATCCTTCTTGGGCTGTCTGGTGGGGTCGTGATAAATCATGCTAGAGCCATGGTGACTCAGCTGGGGAAGGTGACCTGCAAAGGCAGTGTGAGGAGGCTGTGCCCTTATCTGCTTCTCAGAAGGGGAACAGCCATTTTGTTTTGAAAGTTTTGTTTTCTCTGCTCCAGTTTCCAGCCATGCTGGGAGAGTTGTGCTTTGTTTTCATGCAGGAAGTCTCTTTCCAGATTAGAGAATTAGAGTGGGTGTTTTCTCACCTTTAATTAAAAAGAATGAACCTGTGACTTTAGGAAAGAAATTCTGCCTTGCCTTGGAGATCGCTTGAGTTAATGCATTTCAAGAAATTAAAACAAAAAACCCAAAGTATCCAGGTGCTGGATACTTTGATGCCTCAAGTTTAAAAATAAATGACTACACTTCTGAGAAAGTCAGGACCAAGCGAAAAACGAGAAGATTAGCTAAACCCATCAAAAATTACAATTAAACCTCTCTGTCTTCATTTTTTTACCACTGAATGCTGGAGTTTGAGCTATGGGTCACTGTCTGCTGGTGTCCCAGTGAGCCTGGTGAGTCACACCAAGTGCTCCTTGCAGTATTCACCCATGGCGGGATAACCTCATCACCAGCCACCACAAAATCCTGTGGTGCTCATGAACATACTTTGCTGTGAGTCACAGGTGGCTTCCTAGTGTACCTGGAAAGCCATGGTGGTTCACACCACCATCCTGGTTGCAGCATAGGGTTGAGTTTCTTTCCCTGGCAGATTTTAGTGCTCGGTGTCAGTGCCTCCCTCCCCAGCACATCTCACCAGCAGCTGGGCTCCTGCTCTGAATACTAAATCCTGAGACAGAGAGAAGGACCCTATGCGCTGATTAATTTGAGCTGCTCTTTTCCTGGTTTCAAAGTAATTGTCTCTCCTGTCCACAATTTTCTCTCCTTACATTTCACTGCATATTTATTAGGTTTTTGTGAGGCTATCTGCAGCCACATTAAACCAATTTACTCCTTGAAATGTCTGACCTTTGATCTGCCAGCCACTGCCTTTCAGAGCCAGAAAAAGAGCCTTTAATAACGTGTCACATGAAAGGCTCACTGCAGAGCCTGTCACTTGCACACCCAAACTCCAGTTAATAAAGTATTGGATGAATCAATTATTGGCTAATAATTGTTACCTGTATTTTTATATGAGACAAGGAGAGTATTTTTCCTCTCCTTTTCTGGTTGCTTTTATAATCTCTCTCTGGAGAAAACTAATGAGGCAAATACATGTACACAGCTCTAACTAATATTTCTCAAGCAACATCTTCAACCTTTGTAGCCAGTTTTGATCTTAGCAGACAGGAGTTGGGTTTTTTTCTTTTTTTTTTTTTTTTTTTGCAAAAGAATTAGACTGTCTGGGTACATCTCATTTTAGGAGCCCCTGCAGCATCCCTGTGTGCTCTGCCATGTGCTGTCTCTCCTGTGCCCCTCCAGCCATCCTCTGCAGCAGGCACAGGATATGAGAAGAGAGTCAGTGTGTCACAAAGTGTCTTGCTGGGGATGTTTTGTCTGTTTTCAGGCAGTGACAGTAAGGCAGGAGGGGTGTCATAACTCGATCACAGCAAGATAGGAAGAAACCACCCTAAGGACCACACTCCTCATCAGCACACACCCCCACCCCCACTATCCCCCTGGCACCCTGGGCACCTCCTGATGTCTTTGTACATCAGGACTGGATGCACCTGTATCATCGCTGGAGGACCAGAGGTGATGCCTCACATCCCAACTCATGGAAAGGGCAAAGTGGAAAGAGGACCCCTTCCAGTGGGCTGCGGACACTACTGGCACAGCCAGCTCTCCATGCCACAAGACTGGGCAGCTCACATCATGGGTATTGCTGCCTACAGACACACTGGGTGCCTTTTATTTTACATCATTAGAATGTATATGAAGTTACCAATACATTATGTCTTAATGCTCTGGAGCTACCAAGCTCTCTGGGTACCTCCTTTAGGGTCTTTGCTCTGGACCCCTAGAAGTCATCTGTAGTATCTCACACTGAGTCTGAGACCTCCTTTTGTCAGGTTGCTGGGACAATGCACCTGGTTTGGGCAGCTTCTGGGGAAGAAGGAAAAACACTGTTCAGATCCTCATGGAAGTCAGAGCATCCAGGAGACCTCAATGGTACAAGATCCTGTCAGGCAGTGGGACATTGCTTGTGCTTCGGTGGGGATACCTCCCTGGTACTCCCAAACTTCATTGGTAGGGACATCAGTCCTGCTTCTGCTGAGATCAGCAGCAAATCTGGGTTTCACAGCAGGGAAATGGGACGGTGAAGTTTAATCACAGCAATTACAGTTTCTGTCACCTGCAAGGTTCTCTGATGCATCACTCTGAAACAATGTCTTGCCCAGGAGCTTCATTTCACTCACACTGACATCTCTCCAGGGCTGGAGCAGGCAGACATTTGGAGGGGAGCACACTTGGGTACAGATCCATCCTGGAGGTGGCCTTGGCAACACACTTTGGCATTTATGTATTATTTATTTTCCCTGATGCTTTTCATCTGTTACGTAGTTGCTTAACAGCAGCAGGCTTTCACAAAGTGATGGAAAAGGGCTGAAAAATGCAGGAGACAACCCAGGTCTCTTCTCTCTGCTTTAATCTTCCCAGGATGACTTCTCACTTGCCATATGAGAAGGGGTGTGCTCCTGACATCCCCAGACTACAAAACAGCACAGCATTAAGCAGAAGCAAAGTCTTGAGTTTCAAGGGAAGGAGAAACCATCTGTATTGTGCTCTAGCACATCTGTGCTGATTTGGCTCGGTGAGAATTTGGTTGCCAGCCTGTAGGATCCATCTTCAGGAAGGCTGGTATTAATTGCTGTTGAAATGGGAAGTCTCAAAAGCTGAGTGAAGAAGAGGTGCAAAAGAACAGAGGAACTTGGAAATACAGTGGGCTGATGGTTCTTCCTATCACTCGTGAGTGCATTAACATTGATGGTTAAAATTGTTACTATAGGAGGCCATCTACTAGGCTTTGCCTACAATGAAACAGGAATGGTGGTGGAAGTGAACATTGCTTGGGAAGTCTCACACCAAATTCCAAATTTGAGACAAGATTCAAACAGTCCTTGTGATGGTTTGNAATATTTACAGAAATATACAAGTTAAAGGTAATACAGAAACACAACTCCCCTCCCAGAAATCAGAGACCCCAGGAGGGGCTCGCAACCACCCTTCCGTCTTCTCCCCACCCCTGTACCTTACTCCAAGGTTTGCTTTATGTGCAAGATGAATTTGGAGGGTCGGCCAGGGAGGGTTAGAAGAAAAGTGGTTAATGAGGTTACTGGGCAGAGAGGAGGAGGCCAGAAGCTGCTAGACAGCCCAAGAGTGTCTGCAAGCCCAAGTGACTTATCTTTGTTCGGTATTCTTAGTCTTAAACATCTCAATAAGCCTATGAGTGAAGTAGGCATCACCATTGTGTCCTTTTCACAGCCTATAGTATAATTTTCTCCATTAAAATATTCCAATTAGCCTCAAACCAGCACAGTCCTGAAGACCTTTGTAAATCTTCATTCCTTATCTGTGTTAAAAAAACATAAAAATGTATTGTCAACTGCATTTTAGGTGGAGACACCTAATCTACCTTCCATCTTCAATACTGACTTGCAACTGGTGCCTTCATGTCAGTTCACCCAATAGGAAAAGGCATGATCAGGATCACATTTTATTTAAAACTGTTTCAAACTTTAGCTTCAGAGGGGAAATCAGCCTGGAACAAGAGAGAGATGAGGAGAAGGACCTGTGTGACCTGGAAGTCCTGGAAGATCCTGTGGAGAGTTTCACTTTGTCCTTGGGTCTCTCAAAAATCAGTGCTTTTCTTTCACACCTTCCAACAAAGAAAGCCTTGACATCATGATTTGATTCTCCTCAAAATGATAATGTCACTTTTATCTTTACCTTTTACATTTGCTTCCCATGGCACCCAGGCAGGAGCATTGCAGATGCCCCATGTTGTTTTCCAGCCGTAAATCCACGGACACTCAACTCGTGACCCTTACCCATTCATGTGGGTGAGTGGAAATTCCAGTCTCTGTGATCTTCATTTTTCCTTCTTGGGAAGTGAAATTAATACACCTTGACATACTTTGCTGAGATGCTACTGGGATCAATTAGTTTACTAGCTCACCTGCATCTCTGAGGGCAATCACCATGTGGTCAAATCTGACATTCATCTTTTCAGGAGACTTTGGGTTGGGATGCCTGGGATTTGGAACATTTTGGATGGGAGCATTCCACAGATCCTACTGAGATCAAGCCCTTGGGTGGCAAAGAGCTGAGACCACTGCAAAGATGCTGCAGATGCCTCCTCACAGCCCTGCACCACATAATTTCCAGGTTTGCAGTGCTGTCTCTGTAAAGGTAGATTTGGTTTCTATTAATAAGCAGATAATAGCATGGGAAACCTGGCTACAGGATGGCCCGTACCCAATTACCGCGGTCGCTGGGATACGGCAGCTGTTTCCCTGCAATTATCCTGCTGCGTGCCAGTGCAGCACAACCCTCTGCATTTTATTCTTAGTAACTGAGCCCTGGGCAAGGTCAGGGGTATCGCTGCAGCCCAGAGACTGCAGCTGGGAGATGCAGGAGCTGAGATGGGGATAGCAGAGGAACGGCCTTGGTGTTTGCAGCTGGTGGAGGGGTCAGTGGGGCAGCACAGTGGGTCAGTCTCCCCAAACCCCAGCCATGAAGTTTGGATCGAGGCAAGCCCTGTTTTGTCTTTGTCCCAGGCCAAGTGGGACAAGGGACTCCTGGTGAGTCTCATATTAGGGTACACCAGCTGCTGTGGGATCCATACCAATCAGCCTCATTTTTTTGGGAGGACACAAAATCCCTGATCCAGTCAAGACATGGTTTAGTGGCAAACTTGGCAGCGTTGGGTTTAGTTGATCTTAATCCAAAATCAGTCTTTTCCAAACCAAATGATTCTGTGATTTAAGGCTGTACGTAACTGGGGTGCTGGTGGATGAAAAGCTGGACTTGAGACAGCAGCGTGCACTCGCAGCACAGAAAACCAACCATATTGTGGGTTGCATCAAAAGCAGCATGGCCAGTAGGCTGATGGAGGTGATTCTGCTGCTTTACTTCCCTCTGGTGAGACCCCTCCTAGAGGGCAATGTCCAGCTCTAGAGTTCTCAGCAGACTGAAGACATGGACCTGTTGAAGCCACAGACCTTCAGAAAAGGCCACAAAAATCATCAGAAGGCTAGAACAAAAGATTGAGAGAACTGAGGTTGTTCAGCCTGGAGAAGAGAAGGCTCTGGGGAGACTTTATTGTGGCCTTTCAGTACTTAAAGGGGATCTTTAAGAAAGATGTAGGCATTTTTTTTCAGTAGGGCCTGTTATGACAGGACAAGGTTTTGTGGTTTTAAACTGAAAGAGGGGAAATTTAGACTAGATATTAAGAAGAAATACTTTACTGTCAGGGTGATGAGGCACAGGACCAGACTGCACAAAGAAGTTGTGATTGTCCACTCCCTGGTACTATTAAAGACTAGTCCAGATGGGCCTTTGAGCAATGTAGTCTAGTGGAAGGTGTCTCTGCCAATGGCCAGCAAGGCTGTAACTAGATGACTTTTAAGATCCCTTCCACCACAAGATATTCTGTAATTCTTTGTGATGCTTGACTTTGTTCCCAGTATAAAATGGGTTGTATGGATGGTCTTATGATTTGCACCTACTGGGATTTGGCCCATCCAGCTTATTAGCAAGCCAACATGGGAATCACAGAGCCTAGAGATGCAGGAGGTGATGTGGGGATTGAAATTTGGGAAATACATGGTGAGTTTCTTTTCCAGTACATTCCCTGTGCATCTGTAAGAAGCCCCTTTGCTTCCATATCCCTCAGCTGGTTATCTGTAAACATATATAAAACCTGACAGAGGGATGCAGTGAGAAGAAATACATTACAGCCAGGGACAAGCTAAAGACAAGCTACCCAAGTCACTCTAAAAACCATAGGTCCTCCCCAAACCTATGTTGTTTTGGGGAAAGTGGTGAATGGAAAATACATATCGAGGATAAAAATGAATGCTTAAAGGGCAGGAATAAAGCCTGTCTAAGTGAGAAAAGCCCAGCTCTAGTCTGTGCTGTTTCAAATTAAGTTTTCAGTTTCCGAAAGGCAGCAGACAAAGCTTCACTCAATTTTCTCCCCACTGTCATTAAAACTCGAGTGTGTTGTCTGGGTATAGTATTTTGCCCTAGCTTAAGAGCTCTAATCTTTTTAGGACCATTTCTTGCTGCTATCTGCAGACACTCAAAAGCCTTCTCAACCACGGAGTGAAATACAATCCCTGTCTTGGGGAGCCTTACCTCCCCTTTGTCTTCTGCAAAGACAGAGGGAAAATAACCACTTAACAAATCTGCCAGGTCTGAATTTTCTTCCCTTGCTCCATCTCCCCTTTTGCAGCTATCATTTGTCGTGAGTTGCTTTCTCCTTGTGCCACCCTCCTGTTGCAGGGAGATGGTGAGGAACCTTTTATTGTTTGCTGAACAATTCCCTGCAATTTTCTGTTTTCTATTCCTTTTGGTCCCCTTTAATCCTTTTTTCACTTGCTGCTACTTATTTTTAGCTTGTGCACCATTCTTGTTTCTTCCCCCTAACTGTTTATTTCGAAAAGCCCTGCTTTGCTGCTGCCGGCACCCTTTAACTGAGCATCCAAGCCTGCCCGCAAAGCCTTCCTTGCCCTCTCCTTCTTCTAGTGCCTTTCCAGGCTGGGTGTTGGGTACAATAAGCTAACATTCTCAGCCTTCCTGACTTTCCCTGTTCTTCCCTTGGGAGGTCTCTGCCAGCCCTCCCTAGAAAACCAGTTCCGTGCCAAAAATCATGCCACCAGCCCAAACATTGCCCTCCCAACTACTTTGGGTGATTTATGCTGCCCGGTGCAAACCAAAATCCCCTGGCTTTACCAGATTCCAAAATACTGCCAGCTCACTGATGGGCTGGTATCACTGACCATGAGCTGTGGACATGAAGTTCAGCACATAGCAACCACCTGGCATGGGAAGCCCATGTGGTGGCCCTGCTCTGGAGCCCATCTGAGCTTTTGGCTGCCTTTGATTGTGAGATAAACCTGAGCCTTAGGTGGGAGCCAGCTGATCATCTTGATAAGGTAGTGAGCTGGGATTTGGAAGAGCTAACTCTAAATTTTGGCTCTGCCATGGCCTTTTCACATCACTAAGTATCTCTGTTCCTCATCTGTACAAAGAAAATAATCTCCTTTTTCTCCCACTGTTTATTTGGAGCACAAGCACTTGGGGATGGGTTGTTCCTTCTTTGGTCCTGCTTAGACAGTTCCTATAAGGGGATGAGCATCCCATTTGTAGCTGTGAGACAGGGGTGCAGTATAAATGGTCACTGCAAATAGTCATAGCAATAATAAAATACATTTTAAAAAATCCTCCACCTTGCACAGTAGAAACTTTGTCTTAATTTGGAGGTGCTCAGATCTATCATCGGCACAAACTAGTGGGTATTTTTATTTCATTGCCTGCATGTGTGCTGGTAAGGCTACGCTTTGCTCCTGTTTGCATCTACAGATGGAGAATTAAAAGTGATCCCTTCTCCTGCCCACAATTAGGATTCAGAAATCCAAGCAGGACTTCCTTATCTGTACAAACATCTCCTGATCTGCCCCAACTGAGTGCTCTGAAGGCAGATAGCAACGTCCAGCATAAACCCCTTGCTCCTGAGCTATGCAAACGGTCCCCGTTGTGTCAGCCAGGAAGATATATTTAATTTCTCCCTGGCGGTCCTGTCTCCTCCCTCGTTAATATTGCAACAAGCATTCCTCCTCAGGAGCACCGCCTGTCCCTCGGGAAGGCTTTGAGCCTCCCTGTTTCAGACAGGTATATAGCAACTCTACTAGCTCCATCCTTCATGCAGACACAAAGCCGGTAGCATCAGCTCAGCCTTTTTCCTGGAATCACCCAGAAGGTAGATTTATCATAATCTTCATCACTCTTTGCCATTTTCTGATTTGGTTGGTTTTGTTTTTTTAAATGAACAAGTGAATTTATGTTGGAAAAGCAACTTGAATTTCCTGACCTCAGAAATTATTAGGAGTAAGTCTGGAGACACTCTTACTTTATTTTTCCTCTAAGATGCTGCTGGCGGCTGGAGGTGCAACCCTGGAGCTGCATCTTTAATTGCTGTTTTCATGAGCATCATGGCATCTGCACTGTGGTTTAGGGAAAAAAAAAAAAAAAAAAAAAGGGCATTTTTTAAA
>VWZE01007686.1:10454-29582 GCA_013396675.1 Eubucco bourcierii | reverse complement strand
ACCTCAAACGTTAAGCACATCCTCAGCGCTGCCAAGATGCTGGAGATCCAGTGCATTATCAATGTATGCCTTGAAATCATGGAGCCCGATAGAGAGGTGGAAGAGGAAGATGATAAAGAGGATGAAGATGATGACGAAGATGAAGAGGAGGAGGAAGAGGAGGAGGAGGAAGAAGTGGAAGATTTTGTCAGTCAGGAGAACCTAACTGATGTCCAAGAAGTAAGCTGTCACCAAAGCCCTTCTAAGCCTGATCTTACCCAAGAAGCATATATAGAAGCTCCTAAAGACTTCCCGAATCACTTCCCAGCCAACAACTCTGCCGGACACTTGGGCATGATACGAGACTTCTCCATCGAGTCCTTGCTAAGGGAAAACTTGTATCCTACGGTAAACATCACAGAAAGGAGGCCAGCTCTTCCTTCTTTCACTCCTAGCTTCCTCCCCCATCTATGTAATGGTGATTTTGGCTCCTTCCCCCAAATCGAGGAGCCACAGATAGACAACGGCCCCTTGGATCTGGCAATCAAAAAGAGGAAGATCAAGGAAGAGGAGGAGAAGGAAGACCTACCTCCTCCTCCTTTCCCTAATGACTTCTTCAAGAACATGTTTATCAACACCCCAGCAGCTCCCTTAGGGCATATTAAGGCAGAGGCTGACTATAGTGCTTATCTCAATTGCCTAAGTGCTTCTCAGTTTGGAGGAGTTTTTCCTCCATGGCCCCTGGAAGAAGAGAGGAAGATAAAGCCCAAGACATCCCAGCAATGCCCCGTGTGTAATAAAGTCATCATGGGAGCTGGCAAGCTGCCCAGGCACATGAGGACCCACACAGGAGAGAAGCCCTATATGTGCAATATCTGTGAAGTCCGCTTTACCAGGTGTGCATTGGTTACTTCTGCTGTGTTCAGGGAGGGTGGGGGTTGGAGGGGCCTCGTCATGGCTGACGAGAATCATCGTGGCTGATTTTTATACTCCAAATCTCTTTCTTTTTTTTTCCCTTAGAAAGTAGTGAAGAAATCAGGGTATGAGCTCCATCCCTTTGGAGGAGGGAAGGAAAGGAGGGGGGAAAAAAAAAAAAAAGAAAGGAAGTGAGGGTGGAGAAAGAAAACAAAACTGATTTTGGTGGGTTATGGATGCCATCCACAACTCACTGCATCCATCACCTCACTGGACAAAAGCTTGAATAAGTAACGGGGTGTTTTCAGTCCAGCATAGTCCACACCACAGCTGGGCCAGGAGGAGTTGGAAAACAGATTGTCAAAGGGCCAAAAAGGCTTCATCTTTAATGTGCTGGGAGATGTGTTGAGTTGGGAGGATCATTTAGCTGCAGGATGTAATTAGTTTGGGTTTGCACATTTTGGCATCAGTGTAGACCACAACCAAGTTGCACATGTTTAGGCATGTGCCTGAGCTTTCTAAGGCTGGAATGGCCCTGATTATTATATGTTAGTAGTGAGGTGGGTGTCAGCTTCTTTTCCCAGGTAACAAATGATTGAACAAGAGGAAATTACTTCATGTTGCACCAGGGAAAGTTTAGATTGAACATTAGGAAAAACTTCTTCACCAAAATGGTTGTCAAGCCCTGGAGCAGGCTACCCAGGGAATCCCCTGAGGCATTTAAAAGACATGTACATGTGGTACTGAGGAACATGGTTTAGGGGTAGACTTAGCAGTGCTGCATTAATGATTGGATTCAAAGTTCTTAAGAGGTCTTTTCCAACCTCAATGTTTTTATGATTAATCACCCTGAAAGTTGGCCACCCAAAGCCTAGCACCCCAACTCTCTCCATTGTCAATGGAAGGACATTAGCACTCTTAGAAAGGTAGGTGACAAAAAAGGATGAATGAAAGTATTATCAGTCACCACAAAGACAACCTGTAGGGCTTAGCTAAGGCAACTAATCTTTAGATATCTCAAGTTTGGTGAGACCAGCACCAACATGAGTTACTTTGAGGCAGTCATGGCCAGATCCATCCCTCATACTAATTCCCAGCCCTTACACCACTGTTCAGACGAGCAGACCCCTCAATGGGAATAAAAATCTAACGCTGCAGCTTGCAACCCTTTTCTCAAGATTTGGGCAAATTTAATCGGTGAGCAGAGACAAACAGGTTTCTGGACCTGCTCTTGCTGGGTATAATTAATATCTAATGAGTACAATCTTTACCATAGTAATAAAGCTTTTTGACAGGAGCATACTATTTCAGCTCCTGGCTGTGCATGAGAGAGAGACCCCGATTAGGCTGTGGAGAGCAAACCAGAGGAATATAATATGCACAGTAGGCAAAGGCAAGCTCCTGACAATGGCTGGACACCTGGGGTGTGCCTGCATTCAGCCTGTCTTTTCTTCTCCTGTCCCTGTAATAATATGCAAGTCGAAGTTATGCAGATGATGAGGATTTGACCTGAAAATAAATTTCCATGCTCCCCTCTATTAACACAGCAGACACTGTGTTATAATGCAGGGAGCATCATGCCTCAGGCAGGCATATGCAATGTGAGCTGGCTCACCCTGATATTTGCAGGGGAAAGGCAACTGTCTGGTTCTATTTCCTGCCTTCAGGAATTTGGATCCTGCCCTTGCTGATGTTGCATCCCCAGGTTAGTGCTGGGTCATCACCTCTGGACAGATGGGTAGGATCTGCCAGGAAGAGAGGGATGGGTTTAGCCTGTGGAGTGAGGCTCCCAGCCCTATCCTGTGGTCCCCATCCCTTTCCTGGGTGTAATGCTGTGAGTGCCAGTTGCTAATGGGGAAATAACTTGGCTTGATCCGTCACTGACACCCACCTTGTAATGGGAATAATAGAGCTGAGCTCTCCCAAAGGGCTTGCAAAGTCATTTACAGGCAACAATGGTATTGTTGGCTTCATATGAGGAAAATGAGGCATGGAGAGATCTTGGTACTGACACACTCACTGTGAAGGCTAGTAGGAGGCTTCAGGTGAGAATTCTTCATTCTGGTGAGACTCCACCTGCAGTGCTTTGTCCACCTCAGGAGTCTTTAGCACAAGAAAGACATGGACCTGTTGGAGCTTCCAGAGGAAGCCAAAAAATGATTGAGGGACTGGAACACTTCTGCTGTGAGGACAGGCTGAGAGAATTGGGGGTTGCTCAGCCTGAAGAAGAGAAGGTTCCAGGGACACCTTACTGTGGCCTTCCAGTACTTAACTGGGGTATGTAAGAAAGATGAGAAAAATCATTTTAGCAGGACCTGTTACAAAAGGACAAAACGGGTGAAGATTGTAAAGAGGGGAACTGTAAACTAGATGTAAGGAAGATGTATTTTACGGTGGGAGTAGTGAAACATTGGCACAGGTTGACCAGAGAGGTGGTAGATGCCCCAATGCCTGGCAATATTCCGCATAAGGTTGGCGGGGCTCTGAGCAAATTGATCTAGTTGAAGATATCCCTACTTACTGCAGGGGGTTGGACATTTAAACATCCTTTTGAAGAACCCAGGGACTAGCTAATGGCCTTCATGCCTGTGTGGGGCCCTGGAATATGATAAGAGATGTTGTACCCCCAAACCATTTGAGAAGAATGGGAGTAAAAAATAACACAGTGCTGTATCCTTGAAGCAAATAAGAAAGGCAACTGGGAGAGGAGTACCTGTTAGAATAAAGATGAAGCAGTAGGCTTCAACAGGGGCAAGCTGTGGGAAAGTGGAACTGTACCATGCACGAACTCCTCAATAAACAGCCACCGGCCCACAGACCTTGGCCGTGGGTCCAGTTTGTGGCTATGGTCACCTCCTGGCGTTCTGGTCTACCGGTTTGTCATTTCGGCTGTCTGCGTTGATCGGTCCCAGGATCAACATCAACACATTGCCCAATGCACTCAGGAAAACCCACAGTCCTTCTCCACTCAAACTGTTCTATGATTCTGTAGGTGGGAATTCAGGTATCCTGGCACCTAATCCAAACAGGTTAAATTGGCATCTTGGCGGTTGCAGGAAGGGTCTATTGCAGCCCATTACTAATGCAGGGTTAAAGCTGACAGCTTCTACATCCTGCCATATGCTGGACAGCTTCTAAATGCAAAACATCAGGGTAGGACAACTTTAACTCAATAAAATGATCACAGTATTGGGTCTCTCATCATCATTTGAGAAAACAAAGCCGTTCATTTGGGTCACCTCACTGAGAGGTGAAGGCTGAAGAGTTTTTTTTTTTCTTTTTTAACAGTCTGACTAAAGTGGAAATTTCAAAATGTTGGTTTGTTTTTCAAATGTATTTGGAAGTATTTTGAATAGCACACAGCTATTTTGTTTTGTTTGGATGCATTTTTATTTTTTATTTTTTTTAGCCATTTTCAGCATTACTCTTAATGTGAGAGCTCTGCTTTAGGGGAAAATGTATGCTTAAAAGCAGAGTGATTGAAATGTAGAAAGAGATTTCTGTGGGTGTTTGCTGAACGCCACCACTTACATTACATGTTTTGCTCTCAGGTGGAATCTCATGCTTCCCAAAAGCATTAGACTTGCACCCACAGCACTGAGTGGTGGCTACACCAGGGACATGCAAGCCTAGACCTCTTGGGGTCCTCATGGAATGAGGGTGCAGGGAGGTAGATGTTCCCAAATAGAATGTATGAATGAATCAGTCCTTTGCATTGTTTCTGCACTTGAGGAGGAAACATAAGAGGACAAATAGAGAAAATGTATTTTCCTGGGTGGGGGTCCCCCAACCTCCCTGTCACATCACTTCACCTTCACAGCAATGGGATCTACATCCCATGGCAAAGACTCCTGCACCTGGTTCTGCTGCTCCTGACTCCCAAGGACATCTGATGGCAGGAAGCAGGACTTAATTTAATAGCTCATTAATTTTTTTTTTTCCTTAAACAAAGGCTGCTCAGCTTCTAGTCTGCTGTTTTACACTGCTAAAACGCTGGAGAAAACTGCAAATATTTCAGCTTTTGTACCAAGACAACCCTGGAGTGCTCAAGGAGAAACGGTTCCAGCCAGAAAGGTTAACATTATTTGTTCCCATTATTTGTGTTGTGACAGCTCACAGAGCCCTAATCGCTCTCCTAATGCAATTGCATTAAGGTTATTCACACACAGGGAGAGCAGTTCTCCTTCGGAGATCCTGTGCACTCCCATCTCACAGAGCCTGTGTTTTTCATGCCATGTCCTCCCCCGGCTGCTTTGCTGAAACTTCATCTTCTCCCCTCACCCCAAGCTCTGAGCTTCTCCAAGTAGAGCCATACAAACCTCTCTTCCATCCCATGGAGGTATCGCTGGGGCAGGGGGCATCAAGTTTCTCCCTGTCTGCTGCTGGAGATGGGTAATAGCCTGAAAAAGGCTTTTCCTTGTATTCACATTATACAGTCCTGGCACACTCCATGTTTATTAGGAAAAGTGATCCTGCTATGTTAAACATTACATACATAGGTTTAAATTATATTATAGGTGGGGCTGGTAGCTCTGCTTTTTATTAACATTTCCCAACACTTCTCATTAGGAGACACTTCATTCATCTGCGTTATCCATTTGGGATGAAATTTTCCACAGAGGTTTGTCTGCTGCTGAGAACTGATTTTCAGCCATTTTGGGGAAAATGTACCTCTCTTAAAACCCTGAGATAGCAACATGTCTGAAAACATTGAAGTGAGAAGTTGTGATCCGGCCTTGGGCTTGGCATGGGGACCAAGAGATGCCTTTTTTTTTTTTTTCCCTGCCTCCCTAAAATTCTGCAAGAGTTGTATGTTCATTATCACCAGGGAGCATCTCCACTGCCTGTGCTGAGACCAATTTTCTAAAGATAGTAAAGCATCACCTGGTGAACAAGTTGCTCTCCTGCTAGGGATACTACTTTGTATCTTTGCTCTTGAGGAACTGGTTGGCAGAGATGCCCACTGCAGAGCTGCACTCCTCACAGCATGGCCAAGCACCAGCATACTGCTGGTCACATCACCAAAAACAATTCCAGGTCCGTGTGGGCAGAGTTGCAGAAATTAGTGCAAAGGCATAATTTTAAAGTTTTTAGAACTTCACTTGGCAGCATAGACAGATATTTTTGGGGCCGTTTTTTGCTTTTTTTTTTTGCATGCTCACATAATTTATATATAACAATAATGTGCCTCCATATATTATACTGTTCTTAGCCACATTACTACCGTCTCTTAGGGGTCATACTGAAGCATTTCAAAACCAGTATGAAATCTCTCACTTTCCTGTTTACTTATTTGAACTCCACTGGTGCAGCCTAGGCAGTGTGCTTGGCTTGGTTCAGCTACAATCAGCTTTGCTTTCTATAATCATATGTCTTAGCTGTGCTTTTTGTAGCAAGGAAAATTTTTTGGAGGGGGAGGGGATGTGATTGGGACTGCCAGCTAAGGAAAACATTCTTGCTTTCGTATGTTCCACTTAAAAAAAAAAACAAACCCAACTATATTTGTAAATAAATCCCATCACAATGTGTATTACACTGTCCCGTGGCTCTATTTAAAAACCTTTCCTAAAATGTGTGTGCGGCTGGATGTGTGCCGGTCTTGGAGAACATGGCAGGAAAGGATTGCACTGCCTGCACCTCTGCCTGCGTTACCCTCTACCATGCTCCGGCTTCAAGTGAAAGCTCCTGAGACACCCAGTGGTCAGTGCAAGGATGAAAGGAATAGGAAAATCATCTCCAAGAGTGACTTCATTTCCTAGAATCATAGCATGATTTAGGTTGGAAGTGATGTTTAAAGGTCATCTAGTCCAACCCCCTGCAGCAAGCAGGGACATCTTTCACTACATCAGGTTGCTCAGAGCCTTGTCTGAACTGACCTGGAATGTTTCCAGAGATGGTGCATCTATCACCTCTCTGGGCAACCTTCCTTATACCTAGTCTAAATTTCCTCTCTTTTAGTTTAAAACCATCTCCCCCTATCCTGTTGCAAAAAAAAAAAAAAACCACCCAGCTAAAAAATCTCCCTCCATCTTTCATAGTACTGGGAAAATGAAATAAGGTCTCACTGGAGTCTTCTCTTCTCCAGGCTGAACAACACCAGCTCTCTCACCTTGTCTTCAGAGGAGGGGTGTTCCATCTTTCTGGTCATTTTTGTGGCCTTCTCTGGACTCACTACAACAGGTCCATACCTTTCCTATGCTGAGGACTCCAGAGCTATACACAGCACTGCAGGAGGGGTCTGACCAGAGTGGAGAAGAGGTCTGTCAACCTGCTGGCCACACTGCTTTTAATTCAGCCCAGGATGCAGTTTTCTTTCTGAGTCTCGAGCACACATTGCTGGCTCATGTCCAGCCTTTCACCCACCAGTACCCCCTAAGTTCTTCTCTGCAGGGCTGCTCTCAATCCTTTCATTCCATAGCCTGTACTGATACCAGAGATTACCCCAACTCAGGTGCAAGACCTTGCGCTTGACTTTGTTGAACCACATGAAGTTCATAGAATTCTTCCAAAAGCTGAATTAATTTCCTTATCTGCAGGCAGGAAATTTAGGTGTACTTCTTCCAGTGTTTTTTTTCCCTCCCATTAAAGCTGGTTTGAACACTCTGTGATGGACTGCAAACTCCTGTTGCGGAGGTCTGGGTGTACGTAGGTGCCGTTGCCCCAGGAAGGAGGAGGCAGATGCAAACACCAGCCTGCAGGAGCATTCATACATTGGGGGAAGCCTGAGGATGAGCTCCCCACCTTCCCATCACCTTTCCCTTTCCTGACCTAAGGAGGAATCCCAACTGCATCTCTTCCAGCCCATGCCACTTGACCAAGTGCCTTTTCTTTTGCAGGCAAGACAAGCTCAAAATCCACATGCGGAAGCACACGGGGGAGCGCCCATACTTGTGCATCCACTGCAACGCCAAATTTGTGCACAACTACGACCTGAAGAACCACATGCGCATCCACACGGGCATCCGGCCCTACCAGTGTGAGTTCTGCTACAAAAGCTTCACCCGCTCCGACCACCTCCATCGCCACATCAAACGCCAGAGCTGCCGGATCGCACGCCCCCGGCGAGGACGCAAGCCGGCGGCATGGAGGGCAGCTGGCTTGCTCTTTGCTCCCAGTGGCCCGCCGGTGGAGAACAGCTTCATGATGCCACCGACACTGGAGGAGATGAGTGGCCACCTCAGTGGTGCAGCTATGTGCCTTCCTGGCCCCAGCCCCCGGCACTTTTTGAGTGAGGCCAAGACCTCCTTCAGCCTTCAGGAGCTGGAGAGCCAGTTTGAAGAAACCCAGATGAAGCTCTTCAGGCGAGCCCAGCTGGACTTAGAGAGGAATGCCGGCATCTTCGCCTTCACTCTGGGCCATAATGAAAACCTTGCTGCCCAGCCCTTCTTTCCCCTCCCTGATCCTTGGAGCACAGGCTTCAGTGGCTTGGCAGGGCTCAGCCACATGCCCCCCATCTCAGAGGCAAGCAACTAAACCTGTGCCTGGTCCCACCACAGGTTCGCTCCCTTCCCGACAGGGCAGCTGGCCCCTCAGGGTCCTCATCTGCCCTTTCACATCATCTGGCTCCCAAGAAGATCTTTATACCCTTGATGTCTAGGTTGTCCAGAAAGTTCTGCGGAGTCTCCTTCTCTGGGGACTTTTGAAACCCACCTGGATGCATTCCTGTGCAACCTGATCTAGGCAACCCTGCTTTAGCAGTAGGATTGGACTAAATGATCTCTGAAGGTCCCTTCCAACCCCTGCCATTCTGTGATTACGTGATTCTGTGATTCTTCCATGGCCTGCCTTGGGGCTTGGGGCATGGGGCCATTCCTGGGGCGAGCAGATGGATAAGCAGGTGCTGTGCCTCATGGCCACTGGCACTTTAGACTCTGTGATGCACTTGGCTTTGAGGTCATGGGGCACTTGCTGCCCTATCCAGTCATGCACTGTTAGCAGCTACATCCAGGAAGGCAAGGCCAGGACTATTGCTCTCTTAAACACTTCTGAAAATGTCATTTGCCCTAGTGCAGGGCAAGACCATCACCATGAGATGGCTCTTCTGGGGGCAGCTGTTCCCCATTTTCCACCCATGGGTCCTGTTGGGCACTGGTGAACCGTCCAGACTTGGTTTTGGTATGTTACATTCCTTGGCCTTTTTGGTCAAAAGGACTTGTCTTCTTCTTTTTTTAAATTTTTTTTTTAACGAATTCCAATGTCTAGCAACAAAATTTCTTCTACAGGGGATAAAGGAGAGGGTCAAGCAGCCATGCTGGGATGGGGAAAGATCCTGACCATTGTCTTTCTCAACAGATTTCTGGGGTTGGTGAAAGCCCTGCTGTGCAGGATGAGTTGGAACCCTAAAAAGTAATAGAAAGGAAAAGGGGGGGAGGGGGGGGGGAAGAGAGAGGGATAGAAAAACTCTGAGGAGAAAAACTGGGTGGAAAAGAGGGGCTTTACTTATTTTGGCTCTATGTCCATTTCAAAACTTCAGAAGGAGAACTAAAGCCTGTTTTGAGTATTTTGACATCAGTTGTTCAAAAAGGTGAAGGAAAACTTTTTGAAGGATCAGAAATGTTTCCGTTCTGAGCTTTTATTAATCTCCTGCTTTGTGAAATAAACCACAAAAAAAAAATTTTTTTTTTAAATTAAATAGCTGTTTCAAACCAAAGAGTCAGAATTCACCACGGATGATCATTCTGAAATGCTTAGGAGTCTGTTGTTAATTCTCCCTAATTCTTATATGTATTTTGATGACAAAAATAAAAAAAAAAAAAATTAGTGTCCCCAGACCTGCAGTATCAATAGGAAAAAATAACCATGTGCACAAATATCTGTGCTGCTTGTCTCAAAGGATCTTTGTGGAAAAGAAGTCCATTAAAGCCTTCTAACAGCTGAGATTGTCTACTTGCAAGCATATAAAAATACTATTTCTTCACCATTTGAACCACTGGTTCAAAAGATGAGGCATCTCCTGGGTTTGGCTAGGATAGGGTTATATTTTTTTGCTTGGTTTGGGTTTTTTTGTCCTTCAAGGAAAGCTGGGAGAGGCCAGTCCTTTTTGGCACCCTGTGTGGGGCTTGAACCTAGAACCTCGAGATTAAGAGTCTCATGCCTTCCAAAAAGCACTGCTGTGGTTCAGACCCAGCTGGCAGCTGAGCCCCACACAACCACTCCCCAGTCCCTGGTGGAATGGGAAGGAAAATCAGGAGAAAAGGGCACAAACTTAATCCCATTGTAGCCAAACCCAGGACAGGCAGTAACATACAATGTGGTGTTCCAAGATAAAGATTGCCACTGGTGGCCAATAGGTCTGAGGTCCTCCTCAGCATCCCTGCAGACCCTGTGTTGGCCACCTTTATTTAATATTTCTTTTGAGCCCCAAAAAGTATTAGTTGGGTAAAATCACCCTGTCAGCCTAACTCTGCCCCCTGAAAACTTTAGCTGCTCTCAAGGATATATGCTTTTATTGGCCATCTGCCTCCAGCAGCTCCTCTTTGATGTGGTGAGATCCCAATTTCACTACCACTGAGACAGCTTGTGGCAGGTGCCCTGGAAATCTGGTTTTACATGAAACCAGCACTTGAAAATGTAAATGTTATGAATTGGAGGGTTTTTTTTTCTCTTTTTACTGTTACCTTTCAACATCAACAGAATCAGAGGGAATCAGAGAAGACTATGGGTTCACCCATTTTTTGCTTTGCTCGATGGTGCCACTCTAAAGCAGTGGCTGGATGAGGGTCTCCCCACTGGAGCATGGTGGGGACACAAAGGGTCCAGGATTCACAACCCCCCATAATGAGGGCATGAAGGACTTCTGCACTGAGACCATCAACAGCAGAATGATTCCAAGGAAGTGCCCAATGCTTGCTTCCTCCTCCAAAAAGAAATACACAAAGACTCCACGTGCAACAAGTCAATGGAGAGGGGAACAAAAAANCCTTTCTGTGAAGAAATTGTTCCTGATATTCAAAACTTAAACTCTTCATTTTTCTGTTTATTGTAAAATGTTTTATCTAGGGGACAAAGGAAAAAAAAAAAAAACCAAAACACCAACTTCTTAAACTGCATCAAACTCCATTTTTAATCCATATCAACTTCTTATATAAGCAACATTTTGCAGCTGACTGGTTACTTCAGGTGTTTTTTTGTCTACGATTTGGAGTCATTGTAAAGTATCCAAAGATGCTGAGTACTGTATAATCTACAAGGACTTGAAGCAAGGTGTTTTTTCTGTCTCAATTTTCTGTCTTGAATCCAGCAAATGTTGGATTGATTGGGGATTACTTTTTTCCTATTTGTCTAGAGCAGAAAAACCTTTGCAATTTTTCTATTTATAACTATTTTTATGTGATTGCTTTATGTACAAAACAATGGGAAAAAAATCAAAACAAAAAGGGAGAGAAACACACACACAAACAAATTTGCCTTAGTTACTCACGGGACAATCACCCTTAGCTTTCATTAACAATAGAAAGTGGATGGGAAAAAAAAAAGGCTAGATCCTTTTATGTCTTTATTAAACTGCATTAATTTATGCTCATAAATTAATAGCAGGACTTGGTTCTCTTGCTTCTGGCCATACTGAGAAGGCTAAGCCACTGCAGATGCTGATCTGCCTTCCTCCTCAAGCCAGCACGGCCATTCCTGTGGCCTCAGGTCTATAGATGTTTGATGGAAACACAAATTTGGTGCTTTCCAAAAACACCTTTTGGAAAGCCAAAACAATCATACATGAGTTAAGCGTCTCACTGGTACAGACTCCAACCTGAGGGGTCCATTGCAATGACAATGACAATTAATGAGTTAAGGCTGATTTTCCCGTGTTGCACTGGGTTGGGTTGGATGGGGCTAGACCCTGGCAGAGATCATGTTTTGAGGTGTGGAGGGAGGACTAGAAAAAAGATATTTCTTCCCATTTCAATGTTGTGCAGTGACTCCAGGTCACAGGTATCCATGTGGGAGCACAGCTAAGTATGGAGGTACATTTCTTAGGCCCCAGTCCTCTTCACCAGCCCATACAGGTGTGTGATGAGTACAAAGCCTCAAGCTTAAAGAACAGGGGGCTCTCTCCCAGCTTACAGTGTGGTGGCTTCTTGTTCGTCTTCTTACCATAGCTCCTAGGGCTTGGCTGTAGCAAGTACCAGTGAGCACTGAGCTGCAGCAAAAGCTGTGCGGCCAGCAGGTTGAGAGAAGGGGGTTTGCCTCTCAGCTTCACTATAGTGAGATCCCACCAGCAGTTCTGTTTCCAGCTCTGGAGTCCTCAGCACATGAGAGAAATGGTCCTGTTGGACTGAGTCCAAAGGAGGCCAGAGAAATTATCAGAGGATGGGACACCACTGCTGTGAGGACAGGCTGAGCATTGGGGCTGTTTAGCCTGGAGAGAAGATGGAGGAAGGATCGTATCAATGCTTATCAATAGCTAAGGGGGGCAGATACCAAGACAATGGGGCCAGACTCTTCAAAGTGGTGCTCAGCCACAGAATAAAGGGCAATTGACACAAACTAGAATACAGGAAGTTCCATCTGAACACAAAGAAAAACCTCTTTCCTTGGAGAATGACAGAGCACTGGAAGAGAAGTTGTGGAGTCTCCTTCTCTGAAGAGAATCAAAACCTACCTGGATATGATCTTGTGCAACCTGCTCTAGTTGCACCTGCTTTAGCAGGGGTGTTGGACTAGATGATCTCTAGAGGTCATTCTAACCCTTACTATTCTATGATTCTATGGTAGATAGCCCATCCCTGGAAGCACCTGAGCAACCTGCTCTAGTCTGAGATGTCTGTGCCCATTGCATGGGTTTGGATTGGATAACTTTTAAAGGTCCCTTGCCACTCAAAACATTCCATGGTTCTGTGAATACAGCTGACATGAACATGAGCCCTGTAATTCATGTTGCCACTACAGAGTTGCAGAATTTCCTTATTATTTATGAAAGAGGTGCAAAACCCTGGGAAACAGATCCCAGGTATGAACTATGGGACTCATCCCATGTCATTCAGCTATTTGGAAGTGAAGTAACAGACACTTTGTGCACACTGAGACATGCTGACATGTTAATTTTGGGTGTCCTAACCTGCAACGTGATTTCCAGCCTTCCTCTCAAGCTGGCCTGGCTCTGGAGGGAGGCGGGTAGAGCTGGAGGGTGATTCAACTCATCTACTTGGGACCTCCCAAGGGTAGGATGAATCACCTCTGACAGCACCTGACTGCTACCTGCCAGTATGGTTTAGAAAAACTGGCTTGGACTAAAATTGCTTTCCTTTTCCATAGTGAGATAAGGTTAATCATGGGGTTATTCCATGTTCCCCGTGGCACTGCAGCTCCCTCCTCTTTGTTTAGATGATGGGGCAGTCCTTAGCAAAATCTTGCCCAGAAGAGTGGCACAACCCAGTGACAGTTCCCTTTGTCAACTTCTTACCAGTGTGGTAAGACTGGAATTGCAATGGGAAATAAGAGTCCGAGTCAATCCTGCACAGCCTGGGGATCAGAGTACTTGGAGCTTTCACAGCCACTGACTGTGTTCCTTCCCTCATGCTCCTGAGGAGTGCTTCACAGTATTAGGTACTTGCTCAGGGGTCTGGACCTGTGGGTGCAGTCCAAAAATGTGGCTTGAGAAGATGGAAGTAACACTCCCCCTCCCAGGGCAAGCGGTTGGCCATTGAGTATCTCAAATGCTGTCAGAGTCTGCAGGACCAAAGCAGAATCAGCACATAAACAGTGTGTTTCTGAGCACAAAAAAATTTACAAAATTAAAATCAAATTAAGTACTTTTTAGCTTTGGGGGGTGGGGTGTGTGTTTGTGTTTCTTTTTTTTTTTTTTTTTTTTCAATATCTTGTGGCTTTTAACACCATTCTGTGCTCATATGCTGGTTTGCTTATAATGCCAAAAGAAAAAAAAAATTGCAAGGGGAGGGTGAAAAAAATCTGAAAATTGCTTGAAGGAGCTGTGTGCTAATCAGACACATGGGAATCACAGAAAGAAACCAGCTTCTGTAAATGCTTGTTAGCAGCAACATATGTCCATCCTCTTGCTCCTGAACAGCTGCTGTTATCTGCTGGATCAACCAGACCACTGTGGGGGGAGCTGTGCTGGGGCAATGCTGTGCACACAGCATTTGTTTGCACCAGATGCTGCTGCAAAAGGACCATCTCCTGTGTACAACAGTGTGGAGCTAGATGGGCAACTCCTTGCCCTTAGCTTGACACCTTTTGGTTAGCAGTACAAAAACTTCTTTCTCCACTCAGCAAGAGAAAGGAAACACACAAAAATAAAATAAAGGGGAAAGCAAGAACCTGCACTTTGAGAAGAGAGAGGCTATTCTATTTGGCAGTTACCTGCAGAATTTTTTTTTTTTTTAAATAAATTTTAAAAAATTCTTAAAATAATCTTCAGAAAGCCTTAGACTCAAACATGCAGTCCTTAAGTCCCAGTTATGTAAGTGGTGCTGCAAACACTGCCCCATCTCTGCTGCACTCCTGTCCTGCCTGCAGCCTGGAGAGGCCTGTTGTGCCCGTGGGTTATTTTACACACATTTTAGAGGAGATTAGTGCTTTATTTACAGTCTAGGAGCCCTGAAGCAGAGAGATTGTGTGGTTTCAGAGGAACGTTTTAAGAGAGTAAATGAAGCAACACCCCAATCATCTCACTCAAAGAGTGTTGTGTTTTGCAGCAGGTGACCCATGACTGAGTTTTTAGTATCTGTAAGCACCTTTTGGCACTTCTGACCACATGCACCTCCTTGGTTCACATGTGACTTTCTTTCCAAGAAGAAAAAAAAAAAAAAGAAAAAAAAAGAAGGAATGAGAACAAAACCTTCCAGAAGACACACCTACTCTCCCCATGCAGCCCAAGTGAATGAGGCCCCATCCCACTTCCCAGCCCAACTTCTGGGATTCTTACCATCCCAACAGCAGGAGAGAAAATACCTGTGGCTTGGAAGTGGTTTTTTGGGTTTTTTTGTTTGTTTGTTTGTTTTTCCCTTGTTCTCCTGTGTTGAACCAATGTTTTACATGACTTGCACTAATTGCTATAGAGCAGGATACTGTTAGGTTTCTTTGTTTTGGTCTCTTGTTTGGTTGCAACTTCTCTTGGCTAAGAAAATGGCAGTCCTATACATGTACCTGCTGCACATTTTACACTCCTGGAGAAAATAAACTATTACCTGAAGCAGTGAGTGGCTTGCATATCCTTAATGCTGCCGTGGGGCTGGCTGATGGAGAAGTTAACAAATGATGGTGAGGTAGGTGATAGACCACGGGTCCTGGTGGCCCTCCAGGGTGACCCTTCATCCGGGCTGTGACCGCTCCTTGCTTGGGCTGAGGAGCAACCCCTGCCGATGTGTGATACTCCAGCAAGAAACCTGTCTGCGGAAGATAAACCCATGATTTTCTCCTCATTCCTCCTCATCCGTTTTCTGCAGCTCCCTGGCATGCCCAAACGTGCAGTGCCCTCGTGTGGTGGTCTAGCGACAGCTCTGCCACCAGAATGATGCTGAGGACATTGGTAGTCTGGCACCCGCGTCTGCAGGCGTTTTGGGGATCTGGGTTACACAGAAACAGGCAAGGTCCTCCATTAATTTCTGCCATACTCAGCCTCATTACCAGCCAGGCAGAGGAAATACAAATCAATCACATCAAGACAGAGCTTAACAGTTGAACTTCAAGATGTTAAGGGTCTTTTCCACCCTAAATGATTTTATGACAGAGTTTCCAAGCAAATAATTAGGTCAGTGAGGCCAGGGATACCCCACCCACAACCCTCGGGGACATCCTGAGGACCCCAATTTTGAGAAGGCCGTACCCTGCAGCCCAAGTACAAGCTGAGATTGAACCCTCTCATGCCCAACACAAGCCCCCATCTGATAATTCCCGCTTCCTCTCGTGGTACCACTAATATTAACCAGTTCAGGTAAGCAGATGGGCCAGATTATGTAATACTGTAAAGCTTGTTTCTGTAGGGACCGAGGCTAAAAAAAACAAAACCAAAACCAGAAAATGCCAATACAGAGGAAGAAGCCACACATAAGTGACAAGCTACAGTCATCCTTTATACTTGGAAATTTTACTTTATTCCTTTCTTCCTGCAGAGATGACACTGACTGAGATGTCACAAATGTGGTTGGGCTTCCTAATAGCGCATGCAGTGCCTTGAGCCTCAGGGGTCATCTCAAATTCAGTCAGACAATTTGTAGGCAGCCAATGCAACCACACGAGGCACTAGATTGCTCAGACCAGCCAGGGGCTGAGCTTTTAAGGGACAGACTCTGGCTGTCAGCTAAAACCCTCCTCTGCTCTCAGGTAACCTCTGGCAAATGCTTATAATAATGGCTGCAAACCTGCCTGCCTGTAAGGTATAGCTGTTACCTTGGCTTCTGTTATGAACAGGACGGTGTTTATCCAGTCAGAGCAACTTCTGCAACATTAGGTAGAGTTTTGCATTGTTTAGATAATATACAAGGCATAGCCCTTGAATTCTCAGAACCTGGGTTCTTATCTATGTAAGCAGCTTTTATGAGATGCTTCTGGCCCGTGTCATTGCCAGTCCAAAACACAAAGTTCTTCCTAGCAGCCCATCAGGTTTCACAGCCTTTCTGAGATAACAGTCCTTGGATCTGAAGCAAAGGTGAGCAGTGATTTGCTCTGAGTGTTGCTGCAGGGATGAAGGTTTGGGCTGTGTGACACAGAAATTTGAAGACCGGAGCTGGGTGGGGAAAGTGAGGAGCAAAGCAGAGGCTCTATGAGAGGTGAAAGATGACCTCCTGTGGGGAAATGGTGGAAATGAAGGCAACCACCCCTGGTGGAGCAGCAGCCCTAATGTTGACGTGTTCCTTATCCAGCTGTCTGGTGTTCTGCTCTTCTATATTTGATCAGCTTAGCCCATGACTAAAGTTGTGGTAGCTCCAAGCATCAGGGATGACTTCTCCCTGGAAAAGAAATAGCCAAGGTGGATATATGTCTGCTTTGAGACAGATTCAATAAATGAAACGTGTTTGTAAATACATATGCAGACCCACAGACACATAACAACTCAGAGAGAAGGCAAGAAGACAATATCATTTCTCCTTTTGGGGTGGAAACTGAGGCACGGGGAGGCACAGAAATTCCTCCGTGGTTCCCTTTGCAGAACAGACAGCACATCCCTTTGCAGATGGGTGTGTGCTGTCAGTCTAGCCCATATACATGGTCCTTGTATGGGTGTGCATCATCACTGGGGAGTGGTCAGCCTTGGCAATGGCTTCATCACTCTGTTAATTTGCAGAGGGAGCATCCACATGGATCCTCATCTCCTTGTCCCCAGCTTCTCTGTCAGAGCAAGCCACTACACACGTCACCATTCAGCCAGCAAGAAAGAAATATGGAGCAAGAAGACATCTGTGGTAAAGGGGGGAAGCCTGCCAAACATCCCCCAAAATAAAAGAGATAAATGTCCATGTCCCAGTTGGTGATGCTCTGAAGCAACTGGGCAAGAAAAAGGGAGAATGAAATGTAGAAATTACTCTGAATGTGGACGAGGAAGGGAATTCCCTTCCCTGTGCCCCTACAGGCAGCATCAGAGTAAAGGCTCAGCAGTAGGGAGGGGAAGCATCCACAACTCACCTACCCTACCACTTAATCAGGGAGAGATGTCCAAAGCATGGGATGTGGTGACATCACAAACAAGGGTTTCTTGTTCACAGCAAACATGGGCACCCTCTGCGTTGAAGTTCACATTGCTCTGCACCAGACGCTGCATTAATGCCCCATATGCCAGGCCATATGCTTGATCCATGCAAGGGGATGTGCACATGGGCCTTAAGGGATGAAAAAGGGACATCTGAGCATGCTGAAGTGGGTATGATTTAGAGTGGCCTTTGGGACTGGAGATGTGGGTGTTGGAGAAGAGCTTGTGTCAGAAGGCACAGGGCGAGCAGCTCCACTGCCAACAGCAACAATGGGCTCCTGATGTGAAGCAGCTCAAAATAGGACTGGGAGGTGATAAGGGGGTTTCAGAGGGCACCACCAACCCTTTGCAATGTGTTTGTCAGGAAGTTGTATGTGCAAAGACAATAACGAGAAGCTTCTAAAAAATACTGTAAATCCAAAGGTCCTTGGTGTTTCTGCTTGCTGGCAGTACCTCCTGTCTGCAAGGCTGCAATGGGCTGGATGAAATAAAAGAATCTGGTTCATCTAAGTCAAATACCTGCAGCACAGAGATTGTCATCTCAGCTTGCTGTCTACAGATCTGCTGTAGTTAGGAGAAATAAATACCTGAAATGGATCATATAAACTACACTTCTGAAGTGCTGGGCACTCTCCAGTGGCAAGTGAAGAAGTATGCCACAAGTGTCCCCTTTCATTCATTGTCCCTTTGGTTGCCATGCACTCTCTACCTGTTCCTTTGCACAGAGACTCAGATAAATTCTGTTCAAAGTTTTCACTAATCACTGTTGCAGAGCCTGACACATTTAAATGTCCAAGTGCTAAAGTCAAAATTCCTTCTATGGATCAATATAAAAGAAAGGCAGGAGGTCGTGAGTGTGCCCACAGCTCGTTACCTGCTATGAAGGGCCACAACCAGCTGAAGCTTCACAGGTTCAGCCTAAAGCACTGAAAAGAGATATTAGGCTCTGCTCCGTTAATCCTAGATCCTTAGGAAAAGGGATGGTTGAATCTTCACCTCTTTCAGCCCTCACCATGGGGTTAATGGGATATCTCATGGATCCTTAGTGGCTCAACCAGATATGGGTGACAGAAAACACCTGTGTCATGCAAAAGAGTTAAAATGTTTGAAAACTCACTTTTTGGTTTGGAAAAAAACTGTTAATTTATCTAGATGAGCTAGAATCTTGGCTTCAAACAATGCAGGGGACCTAAGGCAGATTTAGAGGTCTCCTATTACATTTAATAAATTATCTTGTGTCCTCTCCCACCATCTTACCCCAGGCATGCTGTGATTCCCAGCCCATGGCTGCAACCTGCTGCATCTCCCCGCTTAGAGAAAAACTAATTTCATTTGCGTTCAGGACTGAGATTTGGGCTCCTCCGGGGAAGGCAGCTAATCTTTCTGCCTTAGCTCCTCTATTTGTAAAATGGAAATGATGACTTTATCCATCTTTGTGGGCTGCGGGGAGGATTACTGCTTAATCTGAGACTCTGCTGTGCTCCGATGAGGGAGCCCGGCGTGAGAGCGTGTGTTAGCCGTATTGATCGGGATGCTGCTTTCCTGTGCTGGCAGTAATCGCTCCAAGGACACAGTGGGATTTGCGAATGGAG
>VWZE01007686.1:0-10421 GCA_013396675.1 Eubucco bourcierii | reverse complement strand
CAGTGGGATTTGCGAATGGAGAAGGGGAGGGAGGGATTTGGGAGCTAATTTCAGTGCCAGAGCGAGCAGGTACATGATCATCCTTGTTGCTAACTGCTTGCTCAGGCAGAGATCGGAAATTTAACTGTAGGGGCAGATAAGTCTTGCTGTGTCCTCAACCCACGTGCACGTAATGGTACTCTCACACGTGTGTCCATGATCAGTCAAGGGACAGGAAACATCTCCAAGTGCTGAAAAGCATTAAAAGTGGGGGGGGGGGAAAAAAAAAGAAAAAAGAAAAAAAAAAAGGAGGGGACAAAGAAGCTGCAAGGAAAGGCAATCAGGGAGCTGGTGGGACAGCAGAAGCTATGGCAGCGTGGAAACAAGAAAATATCAGGAGATAGAGGGATGGCAGGGATGTGCAAAATGTCTCAAATCCATCTAGAAAGAGTCCTTCTCCCTGCCAAGGAATGGATAGGGAGTTTATGGTGACAGGGATGTGCTTTGGTGTGAGAAGGGCATTTGAACTGGGACTTAAAACCTAGCAGAATAGACAAACCCCTAAATTCAGCCTACTTCACTGTGGACACCCAAGTTTAATGTCTAAGTCAGGAAATTATCTTTTCTCCTGATGTCCTGAAGAAGCAACAGTGAAACCTCCTGGCTAGATGTCAAATCTCCCTTTGGCAGTTGCTTTTTTTTCTCCCCACCAGATGCGGGCAGCACAAGTACAGTGTTAGCACGGAGGGATCAAGTGAGATGGGATGAAACTCCACTCTTTATTTGATGCAGCAGGGAGCACTGCTACCAAAGATGAGGAAAAGGTTAAGGCACTTAAAGTCTTCTTTGCCTCAGTCTTTAATGGGCAGACCAGTTATCCTTAAGTTATTCGGTCTCCTGAACTGAAAGACAGGGATGGAAAGAAGAAAAAACCCTCCATAATCCACAAGGAAACAGTTAATGACCTACTACACCACCTGGACACTCGTGAGTCTCTAGGGCTGGATGGGATCCACCTGAATGTACTAAGGGAGCTGGTGGATGAGCTTGCCAAGACTATCTCCCATCATTTGTCAGCAGTACTGGTTATCAGAGGAGGTCCTAGATAACTGGAGGGTTGTCAGTGTGATGCCCATCTGCAAGAAGGGCCAGATGGAGGATCCAGGGAACTTCTCAGCTGGACATTGGTACCAGGGAAGATTATGAAGCTGTTAATTTTGAGCGAGCTTATGAGGCATGTGCAGGACATCCAAGGGATCAGGCCCAGCCAGCACAGGTTGACTAACCTGATCTCTTTCTAAGACAAGGTGATCAACATAGTGGATAAAGGAAAGTCTGCTGACCTGGACATTGTCTGCCACAGCATTCTGCTAGAGAAGTTGGTGGCTCATGACTTAGGTGTATGCTTTACTGGGTGAAAAACTGGCTGGATTGAGGACTGATTGATTGGACTGAGGCCCATGGGTGGTAGCGAACAGAGTTAAACACAGCTGGTAGCTGATCACAAGTGGTGCTCCCCAAGGCTCAGTACTGAGTCCAGATCTCTTTAATATCTTTATCAATTATCTCAATGAGGGGATTGTGTGCACCCTTAGGAAGTTTGCAGATGACACTAAAATGAGTGGGAGATCTGGGCAGCCTGGATTGATGGGCTAAGGTCAATTGTATGAGCTTTAAAAAAGCCAAGGTCTGGGTCCTACACGGGTCACAACAACCCCATGAACTGCTACAGGCTTAGGGTGGAGTGGCTGGAAATGACCTGGGGGTGCTGGTTTGCAGCCAGCTGATCAAGAGCCAGCAATGTGCTCAGGTGGCCCAGAAGGTTAATGGCATCTTGACCTGTATCAAGAACAGTGTCCCCAGCAGGAGTAGGGAAGTGATCATACCCCTGTTCTCAGTGATGTTGAGGCTGTGCCTCAAATACTGTGTTCAGTTTTGGGCCCCTCACAACAAGAAGTATATTGAGGTGCTGGGGTGTGTCCAGAGAAGGGCAGCAAAGCTCCTGAAGGGTCTGGAGAACAAGACTTAAGAGGAGCAGCAGGGGAAACTGGGGGTGTTTATTCTGGAGGAGGATGAGGGGAAACCTTCTTGCTCTCTGCAACTACCTGAAAGTAGGTTGCATTGAGGCGGTCTGTTCTACAAAGTATGTAGTGATAAGATGAGAGGAAATGGACTCAGGTTGCACCAAGAGAGGTTTAGACTGAATATCAGGAAAATTCTTTACAGAAAGAGTTATCAGGCATTGGAATAGGTTGTCCAGGGAATTTATGGAGTCACCATCTCGCCATCCAGGAGGTATTAGAAAAACATGTAGAAAATGGCACTTCAGGACGTGGTTTAATGGCCATGGTGGTGTCAGATTGGACTTACAGGACTTTTCCAACTGACTCGGTTGTGGGAATTCACGAGGCAGGAATTACAAAATATGCAGTTATTTTATTTCTGGGAAGCCCCGCCCACAACTCTATATAAAATTGATTAGATGGGTTTCAGAAATTCAGTCGGGAAGATCTTTCACAAGGATACTTCTACAGGGAATTTAGTGGTTCAGAGAAATCAGAAAACTTGGAAAAGGGTTTGCTACAAAAAACAGCTTTGCCGTACTTACAAACAAAGGCAGCCTGGAGCCCTAGGGAATGTCAGCGCTACTCACGGCAGAGGCAGGTCCCTTCAACAGGTAGGCAAGATCTAGCAGTCTGACCCTGGCATTCTGTGGCTAGCAGTCCCACTTAAAGCCCAACGCAGTAATCTCCTCAAAGTCCGCCTCAAAGTCTCCCTAGATAATGTGTCCTGTTGCCATATATATACGCTGGGGCAATTTGCTCTCCCTCGTTCAAACCTGCGGGGGTGAGGTGAGGTACTTAGCACCTACTCCTTTCACATTCCAAAACCCACAGAACCAGAGGTGGAGAGGAGCAGAACATTTTCACACCCTATTCAAACCTCCTGTGGGGCAGGGACTTGGGTGTGCCCCACCACACCAACCTTATGGATTCTATGAGTGCAGGTCAGGACAAGTGCAGAGTCCTGCATGTGGGGAGGAATAATAAACTGCATCAGCACAGGCTGGTGATCTGCTGGAGTGCAGCCCCATGGAGAGGGACCTGGGAGTCCTGGTGGATAACAAGTTGTCCATGGGACAGTAATGCGCTCTGGTGCCCAAGAGGGCTGATGGGATCCTGGGGTGCATTAAGAAGACTGTGTCCAGCAGATCGAGGGAGGTTCTCCTCACCCTCTACTCTGCCCTGGTGAGACCCCATCTTGAGCACTGTGTTCAGTTTTGGGCTCCCCAGTTTAAGAGAGATAGGGATCTGCTGGAGAGTCCAACAGAGTACTACAAGGATGATTAGGGGACTGGAGCACTGCCTTATGAGGAGAAGCTCAGGGACCTGTGGCTTTTTAGTCTGGTAAAGAGAAGACTGAGAGGGGATTTAATAAATGTTTACAAATATCTGAGGGCTGGGTGTCAGGGTTGGAGGGGGACAGGCTCTGCTCACTTGCTCCCTGAGATAAGACAAGGAGCAATGGATGTAAGCTGCAGCACAGGAGGTTCCACTTCAACACAAGGGAGAACTTCTTTACTGTAAGGGTCACAAAACACTGGAACAGGCGCCCCAGAGAGGCTGTGAATTCTCCTTCTCTGGAGACTTTCAAGGTCTGTCTGGATGCATTCCTCTGTGACCTAAGATAGATTGTCATGGTCCTGCTCTGGCAGAGGGGTTGGACTCGATGATCTCTTTGCGTCCATTCCAATCCCTGACATCCTGTGTGATCCTGTGATCAGGGTCTTTCAGTAAAGGCCTGATGCGTGGGGTAAATACCACTGAATACCACAGTGAGCTGACATGCAGTGTTTCCTTTGTATTATTGACAAAATCTCCACACAAATGACTAAGGTGAAAAAAAACCCCACATTATTTTCCAATATAGCTTTCATGTGTAACATGGTTGGTAATATCCAGAATGCACTTTATATACCTCCATACCAGTACCCTAACAAAAGAGTTTTCATTATTTAAAGCCACTATCAGTTGTCTAGCATTTTTTCTTCTAATATCAATCCTTGCTTTTGTTGCTGTGGTACCCAAGAGAAAAAGCTCAGCTTGCTTCAGGATTTCTAATTACTAGGAGACACTGTTGGAGCGGGTCCAGAGGAGGGCCACGAAGATGATCAGAGGGCTGGAGCAGCTCTCCTATGCGGACAGACTGAGAGAGTTCAGGCTCTTCAGCCTGGAGAAGAGAAGGCTTCGAGAAGACCTTAGAGTAGCCTTCCAGTATCTGAACGGGGCCTACAGGAAGGCTGGGGAGGGATTATTTACAAGGTTTTTTAATGNGTCCCTTCCAACCTTACCATTCTATGATTTTATGATTCTGTGATTTAAAATCCCTGTGATGCCACTGTATACCACTAACTGAAGCCACAGAATCACAGAATAGTTTGGGTTGGAAGGGACCTGAAGGATCATTTGATCTAACCTCATTTGTCATTTGCAGGGACGATTTCCTGCAGCAGACGAAGTTGCTCAAAGCGTCATCCAACCTGGCCTTAAGTATTTCCAAGGAAGAAACATCCACAGCTTCTCTGGGCAACCCGTTCCAGTGCCTCAGAGTAAAGAATTTCATCCTAATACATAATGTAAATCTCTCCTCTTTCATTTTGAAACGATTATCTCTCATTGCTCCCTGGTAAAGAGTCCCTACCCATCTTTCTTATAGCCCCCTTTCAACTAAACAGATGTTCTAAGATCTCTGCAACCATGACTGGTTGTGCTCAGGGGGTTGGGAAGTTTGCAGAAACTGAACCCAGTATCACAGGGGTTTTTTTGTTTGCTTCAGGTTAGGAAATGTGGTCAGAGAGAAGAAGGTGAGGTTTTTTTTAGTGATGTGTTAACCCAAGATGTGCAAAATCTGTGCTCAGTTATCTGTCCAGTGTGAGCTGGGCTGTTTTGTGCCACCTACAGCAAACAAGGACTCTGTGACCTGGCCATGCAGTGTTGCATTACACACAAAATCACCGAAGTGTTCTATTATACACAGAATCACAGAATGTTAGAGGCTGGAAAGGACCTTGAAAGATCATGTAGTCCAACTTCCCTACCAGAGCAGGATCACCTATAACAGATCACACAGGAACACATCCAGGTGGGTGTTGAATATCCATCTCCAGAGAGGGAGACTCCACAATCCCCTGGGCAGCTTGTTCCAGTGTTCTGTCACCCTCACAGTGAAAACTTTTTTCCCCATGTTTCCCTGGAACTTCCTATGCCTCAGCTTCCAGCCATTGCCCCTTGTCCTGTATTGGGTTGACAGTGGTGCTCAGACCAGCTGAACATGTCATGTGGCCTCCCCAGGTACTCAGTGCAGATCAACAGGTATTTTTATGTCATACTTCTTCTTATTTTCCTTCAGATATCACAAATGGATCATTGCCTAATATGCCTGTGGTTCTCCACTCACTCCAAGTATAGAATTCCTCATTCAGTACAAGTCTCCTTAGTCTGATGCTTTAAGCTAAGGGAGGTGAATGCTATCCATGCTCTATACATGATGAGTCAGTGAAACTGACTCTGGTATCAGGAAGCACCTACGGGTGCTATGTCAAAATGAACAGTCCTTACTAAAAGTCCTTTAGTCCAATCTCTACTTAGAATCATAGAGTCATGGAATCAATTTGTCTTCTGCTTCAGCTCAGGACCCATATGAAGGGATTCAAAGCACTTGCTCTGGGTTGCATGCCCAAGCAGCTGCCATGAGAGCCATGCAACTGGGATAGTTTGCATTTTTGAGCTCACTTCCTGTAAATCAAGGGATCCAGCTGGGCAGTTTTGCTCTGCACATGTGGGTATGGAGGGAAGCAATGTCCTTGCAGCACTATGAACATGTAAACGTCACTCCTGCCAGTGTGAGAGGTAAAATCCAACCATGCAAGCCTTGAGCTCAGTCAAGGGAACAGGACAAAGCTGCAGTTGTCTCTGCTAGCAAAGGACCAGTCTAAGGGGGTTTCCATGTGCATATTTTCCACCAGTGTCTTCATAACTCATCATGGTATGTCTGAAACAAACTCCCAGCGATGTGGGTTTGTTATTGCCCTTAAAATAGAATGCAGAAGGAAAGGTTTCTGTGAGATAATTTTATTTGTTCTTCTGCACCAGAGTTAATTGCAACCATACTGATTGTTTAGGAAAGTAGAGATGAGGTAGATAAGGGAATGCCTTTGTTTTGAGCAATGAATAATTTATGTCTTAAATTCAACAGAACCTTGAAATTTGGAGGACTGATGTTGTTTCCTTCTGTGTTCATGGAAAGAAACTGAGCCTTTGCCCTTGTGTGTGACTGATGTTTAATGACCTCCCTATTACTGTGATCATCTCCTCTACTTTCTGCAATATAAAATGTAGAATTTCCCTGTGTAGCAGCTTAAGCTACCTACGGGGTTGGCATCTAAGCTACTTTTGCGTGCAGTGGTGAAGGGCGTATCCAAGGAATTACCCATCCTGTCCTGTGACAAAATTCTATGATCTGAGGCAGAATCAAACATAGAACTGCCTAAAGATGGAGTACTGACAAACAGCTTTGATGGCTAGTTTCCTGTTTGCCAAGATGAGTGCTACATGTCAAACCCATAACCTCTAGTTGAGCTGAAGGAGATGGTTTTAGAAAATCACCCTGAGCATCCTGGACTGAAAAATCTCACAAACATTTCTAGAAAGTGACAATTTCTTTCCCAAAGTGACTTTCACAGTATCACAGCATCACCAAGATTGGAAGAGACCTCAAAAATCATCAAGTCCAACCCGATACCACAGACTTCAAGACTAGACCATGGCACCAGGTGCCACATCCAAACCCACCTTGAACACCTCCTGGGACGGTGACTCCACCACCTCTCTGGGCAACCCATTCCAGTAGCAAATGACTCTCTCAGTGAAGAACTTTCTCCTCACCTAGAGACTAAACTTTGCCCTTTCTTGCAGGCTGCAGTCTCCTGATAAGGTTTTGTGTTCCAGGAAATCTCCGATGTCTTCAATATCTGCTTTTTTGAAGAGGACAGTTCTATTGTTGTGAACTATTCTGGCCCTGGGGTGGGCACTACTACTCCCCCACCTCCCTGAGAGCCTGTGAAAATGGCATGTGCCCTGTTTTCCAGGATGGGAATCAGATGGGTTTGTATGACTTTGCCTCAAAGATGGAGAGTGGAGTTTGCTTTATCAGTTTTGCCTGCCTGTGCTCTGGAGCAGAGCTGGAGGGTTCTCGTGCATGCATACTTTGATGTCCCTTGGATGATCTCTTGCTTCAAAATGAAGTGGGTGAGAGGGAAAGACAGTGAAAGGCAGAAACTGTAACTTCAAAGAGAAGCTGGGATGGGAGCCTGTGCCAACTTATGAGAGAAAAGCAGGGATGGTTTTGATTAGTGAGAAGGTAAGACACACTGAACAGCAATGTCATTTCATAGCTCTCTTCTAATCAAAGAAAGGACAACTGGCATTCTCAATGGAAACTGTTATGTCTTGGGAGAAAAGAAAAAAAAAAAGTATTTATTTTAATAGACTGAGAAATAGGTCCTATGTATCCTTCTACCATGGAGAAGCAGAGCTGGATCTGCTGTACATAAACCTGCTTTAGCAGGGGACTTGGAAAAGATGATTTCAAGAGGTTCCTTCCAACCCCTGCTATTCTGTGGCCTTTTATGAGTGACACCAGTGTTGCCACCTCTTCAAAGAAAAGGACTCCGGTATCAAACTGAGAATAATAAACCAGACTTGAGGCAGGAGAAATACACATCTCTGTGGCCTAATGCTGCCTCCAGATAAGCTAACATTCTAAAAAAAATACCAGTTATAGGGTGGTAGTCCATATTTTCCATTCCAAAGACAGGTGACCAGCAGATCTCAGCTGGAACACTGTAGAATTCAACATAGGTAGAAGTCTCTTCAGAGCATCAAAAACAGGTGGCCAGGCATTTGCAGGGGATGTGTATTTTGCAGCTGAATGTAAAAAAGCAGCAGAGGGCTCCTGGTGTAAAGTGAGCACGCCACAGGATGGCAGAGGGAACTTAGGCTTGATAAGCAGTAAGTGCTAAACATGACAGAGTGAAATGATCCCACTACAGTGATTCAGGTAGTTCAGCCAAGAGTCTCGCAGATAATAACAAATATCAGTGAATGAAAAAGGATATTCAGGTCTGGGATTTTGCATATGGACACCTAAAATGGTACTTAGCTGCCTGATTTATCAGTGATTCACCAAGAACCTCCACAGTTTCTGTAAGCATAGCCATTGCGTCTGTTGGTGCATGTTGCCCTTGCACCGATCAACCCTGAACTACGTCCTAAAGTGCTCAAATGTCCCTGCTGGTAATACTCATCTTATCTGAGATACAGATGAGACAAAATAAAAATAATGAGGGGGGTGAAAGGATTTCAGTTTGGGTTTTTTGAGTAAAACCTTGCTTTCTTTCCTTGAAGGAGCAAGGAATGCACAAGGCTGTTTCCTCTTCTTGCCTGTCCTGACTCCATCCAGCACTTGGATTTTCAGCTGTTACAGAGGGAAAAATAGCCTGGTAACTAAAAAGTCACCTGTGGATCATTTGCAACCTGGCAGTCAAAGGTGGAGGCTGCTGGGTAAGTAATTTTCACTGGCAGAAGTGACTTAACAGTAAGCAGCACTTTTCCTTGCTCAGGGTTGAGAACTGTCAGACAGTTGGTGAGATGGTCTCTAGTTTGTCCTGAAAACTTCTGGGACAGGATTGGTAATTCATCAGTTCCTGAAGTATGTTAGCCCTCATCTTCTCTTGCTTACCTGGGCATGACCTTGGAACTTCATCTTCTGTGCACAGGAGGACTTAAATACCTAGATACCAGCTTCTCCATGTGGATAGGCTGCTGTCCTAGATAAAGCAGCTCTGAGGCAAAAGTTTAGCATGTGTCAGACTACCAAACTCTTTTTAACTGTGCATCTCCCAAGTCTGCTAACTTCATCCATGCCACGTGCCTTCCTTTCTCCTTCCCTGTCTCAAACTTCCCTTCAGTATTTTTACTTTCTATTTACTCTAGTCTTCAAACTCAATGATTACTCCTCCTTGGCTGCAAGAACAACCGAGACTGGACTACACCAGTTAGAAAATGACAGGTCACATATATTTGAGCTAGCTGGGAGCTATGGAAACTGGAGGAAGGTCTGAGTAGGGTTTGACATAACTGTCCTTCCACAGGCTCCAGGCTAGTGCTGGATCTGGGCAGCAACATCTACTGGACCCTGCCCACAGTGGTGAAGGATTAGCTTGGAGATGATTAGGGATTTACACAGAAGATTAACAGACTGGAGCATCTCTCTTATGAGGAAGGGCACTGGGCCACAGTAAAAGCAGCCGTCTTGGCAGGTTGAGGGAAGGGATTCTGCCCCCCTGCTCCACTCTGATGAGACCTCCACCTGCGATGTTGCATCCAGTTCTGAAGTCCTCAGCATAAGAAAGACATGAACCTGTTAGAGTGGCTTGTGGTTCTTTAATGAGGAATCATGGCCATGAAACCATAGTCTAGAGGAGGCCACAAAAATGGTCACAGGGCTGCAGTACCTGCCCTACAAGAACAGGCTGAGAGAGTTGGGGTTGCTCAGCCCGGAAAAGAGAAGGCTCCAGGGAGACCTTCTAGCATCTTCTAAGGGGACTTAAAAGAGGGATGGAGGCAGGCATTTAGCAGGGTCTTGTAACTGCTGTACAAGGGGTGATGGTTTTCAACTAAAAGGAGATTTGGACTAGGTAAAAGGAAGAATTTTGTTATGCTGATGATGGTGAAACACTGGCACAAGCAGATCAGAAAGGTAGTGAGTGCTGTGTGAGATGAAGGCTACAAAGATGATGATGGGACTCCATCATCTCTTTTATGGGGAAAAATTCAGAGACCTGGGTCTGTTTAGCCCAGAGAAAAGACTGAGAGGGGATCTTATCAATGCTTATCAATATCTAAAGGGTGGGTGTCAAAAGGATGGGGCCAGTCTCTTTTCAGTACTGCCCAGCAACAGGACAAGGGTCAATGGGTACAAACTGGAGCACAGGAAGTTTAGTCTGAACATGAGGAAAAACTGTGAAGGTGACAGAGCAGTCAAGCTGCCCAATGAAGTTGTGAGATATTCAAAAACCACCTGAACACATTCCTGTGCAACCTGCTTTAGGTGACACAGCACAGGGGTTGGAATAGATGATCTCCAGAGTTCTTCCAAACCCTACCACTCTGTCATTCTGGGGAGGGCATGTGGAGGCATGGATCATCACAGCTAAGAGAGTAAAAATCTCTGTGTACATTGTTTTACACAGAGGATTCATGATAGCTGAAGGATGAGTGCATCACTGTACTGCAGGGTTAGATTTTAGTGTAAGAGGGATTTTCCCAGCAGGCATTGTGTTTCCATCACACACAGTATCACACACAGTATCACCAGGGTTG
>VWZE01007682.1:24528-36030 GCA_013396675.1 Eubucco bourcierii | reverse complement strand
AGACTGGTGAAGTTCCTGCTGACTGGAGAAGGGCAAACACAACACCCATCTTCAAGGAGGGAAAAAAGGATGACCCTGGAAACTACAGAGCAGTCAGCCTCACCTCTGTGCCTGGCAAGATCATGGTGGAGATCCTGCTGAAAACTCTGCTAAGGCAAATGGAAAACAAAGCAGAACTGATTGGTTGTAACCAGCAATGGTTTCACCAAGGGCAAATCATGCCTGACAAATTTGGTGACTTTTTATGATGAAGTCACAGTAACAGTGGACAAGGGAAGGGTTGGAACTAAATGATCCTTGAGGTCCCTTCCAACCATTCTATGATTCTATGCTGGTTACCACCAATCACCTCTGCTTTGTTTTTCATCTGTCTTAGCAGAGCCATCAGGAGGATCTGCTCCATGATCTTGCCAGGCACAGAGGTGAGACTGACTGGTCAGTAGCTCCCAGGGTCATGCTTTTTTTCCCCCTTCTTGAAGATGGGTGTTATGTTTCCCCTTTTTCAGTCAGCAGGAACTTCACCAGTCTGCCATGACCAATTTACCCTCTTTGTATTCTCTGGACATTTATATATGCTTATTTAAACAGTCCAGGGCACATACATGTATGTGAGAACACCCTGTATATATTCAACATCTAGTCATAATCACAAGGCTGTCTATATTTGCCATGCTGAGGATCCAAGAATAATGTAAGTGGTGTTTGATAAGCTTCTAATGTGAGAAGTTTGTTCTGGAGGAAAAATCAGTTTAACGTCACATGCACATGCATGTAACAATTAAGAGCGGTGGTAAGAATTGAGTTTTACACTAAAGTTTTATATGGCAGGACTGAACTCACAGAGGTGTGAGGCATAAGAAAACATCTATATACCTCCAAATAATATTTGCTGAGTACCACTCTCCAGTAGCAACCTCTCAGCTTCATTTTGTTTGCTTAATACACAGTTTACTGAAAGTAAACTTTACACACTCACAGAGAAAGTTTGCTTCTACAAAGAGCAAAAACTTAAATTTCACAAACTTTTGTAGGAGTAGGATTTCAGCTATTGTCATGGTAGGCCTATAAAGGCCAAGTGGGCTTGTACATGTCCTGGTTTGCCCTGGCACGCTCCCCTGCTCCCCTCTGTGTTGGGGGTGGTGGCTACAGGAAAGGGGACAAAAGCCCCAACTTCACCTAACATGGGCAAACTGGGCAAACTGCCATCCTGGTTGGCTAAGCTATGTCCAAAGGCCCATCAGTCTCGGGCTGAAATGGATATAAAGGGACCAGTAGGTGACACAAGGTGCTTCCTGCTATTGTAGCCTGCCTGCTTACTACCGCATTGATCATGAGCTGAGGCTCTGATGCCTCCACAGGTTTGGCCTGCACAGTCAACATGACACTGTGCCGGGACTGCACATCACAAGATGTTCTGCCTGCACATGACAGCCTGCTGCCAAGAGAGCCAGGACCAGGTCAGAGATCGTCTGCCTCCTTTTTCTGAAGCACCCAGGAGCCCAAGGAAACTCTAAAGCCTCTAACAGCTTCTGACCTGGCAGCAGCCCACCATGTGCTTTGAGTATTGTCCCAGGATATTTTTGTAAGTAAATACTTCAAGCCTCTCATAATCATTAATTGCCTTCTGCCATAAGCAGAAAGGAGCTTCCTGCATCCATCCAGTGGCTACACAGGATAACTAACTGCAAGCAGTGTGACAGCACAAACCTTCTCTTCCAGTAAAATTGTTTGCTTATGCTGTTGCTGTTGCCTTTAAAGTATTCCAGTTTTGCCTGTTCCCTCTATGTATAAATTTCCAAACCATGCATTTTTTGAACCTTGTATATAAGTTTTGTGGTGAGATTTAACGTTAATAAGCAATTTTCATAGTTATTAACAATCTTGGCCTGGACATAAAAATTAATATCATTATTAATTTTGAATCTTTTCATTACAGCTATAACCCCATTTAAGACAAGATCACACAATATATGGTTCAAGTGTTAAAACAAGACTTTTCAAGATATTCCTTTACCTTTGTTCACTTATGAAATTTATTTTTATTTACAGAACATTTTAAAATAATCTTGAGGTATGCAGTTTACACAAAAAAAACAAACCCCAAACCAAACCAACCAACAAAAAACAAAAAACAGAGACACACAAAAAGAAAGAACCAACTCACAAAAAAAATAAAAAACAAAAAAAACCAAACCAAAATAAAAACAAACAGAAAAGGACCATTATATGGAAAGGAGGAAAAAAAAGAATGAAATCAGTTTCTGGAATTAATTAAAAGATAATATTCACAGAGGAGTGGGTCAGTGCCACAAATAATTGTCACTTGAGATTACACAGCCAAAAAGGCTAATTAAGGCACCGAATATATCTAATGAGAATTCTTAATTGATAGTTCTTCATGGTCATGGATTAAGCTTGCTTTTTATCCTTAGTTCATCACAAAACCAGAATCATTTAGCCTGCTGCCTCTATGCTCACTGAACAAGAACTGTCTCATGCAGAAAGAGCTTTGAAGAAAAAAAGTCACCTGTGTGGTCTGAGAGGACATTTGCATTACATTTTAGCCATATTGTAAAGAAGGTGCAGAAAATACAAGCCCAAGAACTTGGTCCTCCACTCAGTTATCTCTGTTAAAATTAGGAATAGGTGCCGTGATGCTGATGTGGTCATTGTAAGAAAAGGTAGATGTCAATGAGAAGATGCAGCCCAAAGTCTATACTATTCACCTCTATATACTGTATACATTTCTCTCACTTTTTCATATGCCAAAATAAGCCATCTTTTGGTCTTCACAGCTTGCCAGTTTCTCCTGCCTTATTTGTTTAGTCAGTATTTGCAATGGAGGGGTAATTAATTGATAGCGAGATGGTATTTCCAAAATTAATATTGTTTATTAATTTTGGTATTTAGGAGTCTCACACCCCACACCCCACACCCCCCCTCCAATCACTAATTTTAATAATAATAAGGTTCTCTTGCAATGGTCATGGAAACATTACATGGAGGAATAAAACAAGATCTAGAATACTCAAGAAATAACTAGCAAAAGTATAAACATGAAACTCAATTGAACTGGAAGAGAAGGTTCTTGTGGTCAATATACTGCTTGCCTACCAGATGGATTCAAGGAGCTCCTTTCTGCTTATGACAGATGGGAATGGTGAATTACAAGAGGCTTTAAAGATTTACTCACAAAAATTATCTCCCAATTCACAGGGCTACCTACAGCTTCAGACAGTACCCCAAACACTTTCAGGGAATTCTGTCAGTGTCTTGTCAGCCACTGAGGTTTCTGATGCTTCCCAGGTTTCCCAGGATACTGGGGAAAGGAGACAGACAATCTCTGACTTTATCCTGATTTCTCTAGATCATCTGTGTGTCTCCAAGACTCCTCATCTTGGCAGGAGACTTCCAGGTGTAGGCAGGATGTCTTGCAATGTGCAGTCTTAGCACAATGTCATGCTGACTATGTAGGCTGATCATGTGGGGGCATTTAGAGCCTGTTACTGGTAAACTCAAGACAGGTAGTTTCCAGGTAGTTGAACAGAGATAACTTACAGCTTAGCAAAGCATAACGCTGAAGAGAACAATAGCAGCAGGCAACCGCAGGCAGCAAGCACGACTACAACAGCACAGCACATTATGTCACCTGCCCATCTCTGTTTATCAATAGACTAATGGACCTTTGGACACAGAATAACCAATCAGAATGGCAGTTAGACAAGCTCAACCATATTAAGTGAAGCCATAGGCTTACTTTACCCAAATTTGAGAAAAACGTAGGCCTTGCAGGCGGCAGGCACAAATCAAGTGTATGTATCTTGTTTACCACAGGATGTTAACTGGAATAAAACAAGTCTGGGCAAGCCAGGGTCCTTAGACTCAGTGGCTCCAAGTTCCTTGTCCTCTTTCCCATGGTTACTTCTCCACAAAACAGAGAGAGGAAGAGCACAAAACGTGTCTGGGCAAGCCAGGGAATGTATAAGACTATTTTTGCCTACTCAGGCCTACCATGACAGTATTTCATTGAAGATTTACAACATTAAGCCCATCTGTTTTATAAATATATTTGTTATATCATATATAGCTGTGTCGTGGTAGGTCTGAATAGGCCAAAGGTGGGCTTGTAGATGTCCTGGTTTGCCCAGGCATGCTCCCCTGCTCCCCCTCCCTCTGTGCTGGGGGTGGTGGCCACAGGAAAGGGGACAAAAGCCCCAGCTTCACCCAATATGGGTAAACTGGGTAAACTGCCATCCTGATTGTCTAATCTATGTCCAAATGGACATAAAGGATGAGCAGGTAGCACATTGGGTGGGCTGCTATTGTGCTCTCTATTATTGTATCCGGGTCTGCTTACTACCTCATCGATTCTGAGCTGGGTGGGACCANACCACACAAACCTTCTCTTCCAGTAAAAATGTTTGCTTATGCTATTGCCTTTAAAGTGTTCCAGCTTACCTGTTCCCCATATGCGTAAATTTCCAAACTGTGCATTTTGAACCTTGTAAATAAGGTTTCTGGTGAGATTTAATGTTAATAAATAGTGTTCATAGTTATTAACTATCTCTGCCTGGTTATCAAAATTAATATAGTTACTAATTTTGAAACCATTCTCCTTTATACAAGCTGATACTAAAAACAAACAAACAAACAAACAAACACCCACCCCACCCCCCCCCAAACTTCTAAAAAAGTTAAATCCCATTATTTATGAATGGACTATAACAGGAAACCTTTTTGCTCGAATGGACTATTAAAAAAAAACTTTTTGCTTGAAGGTTGCAAACACTTTTCTTGGATATCCATAGCAGACAAGGTCACAGACAAGATACCAAATACAAGACAAGGCACAGCGATACAAAGACATGCATACTCTCCGTCAAAAGTATAACCTTTAATCATAGAATCACAGAAATATCTGGGCTCTGATCCCTCAGGATCACCAAGTCCAACCTGTAACCCTACGCTACAAGATTCACCTTAAACTATATCCCTAAGCACCACATCCAAATGACCCTTAAACACATCCAGAGTGGATAATTCAACCACCTCCCTGGACAGCTCTTTACAATGCCTGACCACTCTCCCCATGAAAAATGCTTTCCATTGTCCAATCTAAACCTACCCAGCCTCAGCTTGAGGCTGCTCCCTTGTTCCATGCCCAGTTTTCTGTGAGAAGAGACCAGCACCAGCCTCTCTGCAACTTTCCTTCAGATAGTTGTAGCCAGCAATAAGGTATTCCCTCGGCCTCCTCTTTTTCAAACTAAACAGCCCCAGCTGAATGATAGTATAGCAAATGAATTTTCCTTATGGCTTCCATCTTCACATGTGACAAACAAAAAGCAAAAATCTAGTAAAACCTTCCAATCTTTTCCCTTTAGGTCTTATGATAACCCTGTGCCAGAAATGCTCATTGAGTGGTCATGGTTGGGAGGCAGAGTATGTGTACCAGGACAAAGTGTATCCACTCCTAAATGAAAACAGATTCAACGTTTGCCAAACAAAACTATACTAAAGGAAACGAAAGAGAAAGAAATCCTTTAAAAGAAAAAAGGAAAAGGGTAAATCAAAATCCATATTACTTTCTGAGCTCTTCCTTAAAACTATTCCTTATCATTCTTCCCTTTATTATATTGCTCTCTCTATGTTTTCTTGGTTCCAGAGGTTGTTTCTCACCTTTTCCCCAAGAAGGGCAGACATCCTTGGTGTCCCTTGCTTGTCACCACTCGAAGTTTCAACTTTACCCAATCCCTCTGCCAAACTCCCCAAGTATCAAATATTTCAACAGTAACCCCCAGAGAGGTAAAGGAAAGCTCACTTCACTGACACAATTCCAAACACAAAGTTGTGCCGCCTTTAGGCTCAGCAGGTTAGAGGGTAGAGTAAGGTAACTCATTCAACTTTGGTATTCCAAGACTGTTTTCTTTTCATAAACGACCCTTGCAGTTCTCAGTCCCTACTGTATCCTGACACTCAGGGTATGTCTATACAAACCCTTTGAATTTGCACTAATGTGAAGCAGAAGGCTGTAGGACTAAAAACAAATAGTAAATGGTCATATAATGGGATAGGGGGGGGCGTGGGGGAAAGAAAAAGAAAAATAAAATCTTGCAAGCTATTGTCTTGAGAGTATTGTAATAATGTCTGGCACCAGAGAGCCACTGCCTCAATTTTAAGTCATTTATCAGCTCAATGGCATGTCTGCATAGCACAATGCATGATTAAGCAGCAGTCCCTCAGCTGGTATTGAATTAATTACCTTGAGAAACAGAAACATCCCAGTAACAACATGCAATGACTGTATAGGATAAATCAGGCTTACAGCAGATCACAACTGTTCAGGTATGTTCAAATTTTGAACAAAAACACTTATTGTGGCTTGCAAATAAGTCCCTCTGTAGGCACTCACTGAACTTTATCACCTGCACTGGTCTAGAAACCAGCTGAAATGTAGTTAAACCAGCATTGATTTACATGGTCTAGATGATTCAATAAAAGCCAGAAGGGTTTTGCATTCTATCCATCTTAGAAAGCACAGTAAGAAAGACATGAACTAATACTTGTCTGGCATCACAGAACCACATATTAGCATGTTAGGGATTAGAAGGGACTTCCAGAGATTATCTAGTCCAACACCCCTGTCAAAGTAGAATCATCTAGGGCAAGCCACACAGGAAAGCGTCCAGGTAGGTTTTGAAAGTCTCAAGAGAATCTCCACAATCTCTCTGGGCAGGCTGTTCCAAAGCTTTGTCATCCCTCTACAAAAGGAAGGGTCTCCTTGTGTTGAGGTGGAACCTTCTGTGTTTCAGCTTGTACCCATTGTTCCTTGTCCTGTCACTGGGTACCACCAAAAAAGTGACTGGCATCTTCATCTTGACATCCATCAGATATTTACAGATGTTGCTAAAATCCTATTTTGGCCTTTTCTTCTCAAGAATAAACAGGCCCAGTTTTTTCAGTCTTTTTTCATAGGAGACTTTCTTCAAGTCCCACAGTTGTTTTGTCACATTGGATCAGTATTGCAGAATATGCACAGCAGAGAAAGTTTAGATCAGAAAAACACTTCAGAATTTTATACAGGCAATGTAAAACGTACTATCACATGTCACTTACCTTGCTAAAACAAGATCAATTTTATTAAGAAAAGAAAAATAAGACAGAAATACAGCTCATAATAAATTCAATAATTCTTTTTAAAATTTTATTTTTAATTGCTATTTCCAACTGTTTTACAAGTTAAAGTAAAAAAAAATGTTCTGCTTTGTAATTGCATCTCACTGAGGCTTTGGGCTATTGCTTGTCATTTCATTTCTCGGTCATTGCAATGTTCAAAGGCTAAAGTGTGTTTCACTTATCATTTTCAGGCACTAATTAGAGCTTCCCTTAATTGCAGGAAGGACAATACCAGCCTAATTCCAGTCAGTTTGTGTAAGGTCACACTGCTGCTAATAATCTAGATGATGCAACTTGTTCTCTTATTATGCTCAACATAATTGTTATAGATGGTTTTTATCGTATTTTCAGGTACTGAACTATTTAGGTTTGAGTTTAAAGTCAAATTACAAAATGTGCATTACTGAAAACATAATTTGTGGCAGAAACCATTTTGTTTGCCACTCGTCACTCTGGGATTTTTCATCTCTAATTTCCTCTCCCTTATGAACAATGCCATAACACTGCTCTTTTATTCTAACCAAAAAAAAAAAAAAAAAAAAAAAGATTGCATTCNGAAAAAAAAAAAAAAAAAAAAGTGATTGCATTCCAGATAAAGAAAAGCCTACATCATCCTCTGCTGTATGGATGACTCCAAGACAAAGCAACATACTGGAATCTGAAACTTAGTCTTGCACAATGCTTTCTGCTCCTTTTAACCCTCACTGGTGCAGCAGAGTCTACATCTTCAGAGATAAAGGTTTTCTTGAAAAAAAATCGGAAACTTTCTGAAGGTGCCTTGTTTTTTAAAAATTATTTTTTCCTCTTTAACACACCAGGTCATATGCAGAAGGGCTGTAATGACAGCAGGTAATGCCTCATAATATTCTCAAAAACAGTAACTTTAGTAGAGAGAGAAATTAATCACAACTAGGAATATTTAAGAGTATATGCATCATCACTTACTTCACTGGAAATTAGGCTTTGTTTTTACAGTAGATGGAACAAAACATTCTCCAGCAATGAGAGGTACTCACCAGCTGATGTCTCCTGCTGGGCTTTCTCCATCTTTTCTTTTCCCTATTCACATGGGCTTTTAAGTGTTCATATTAGAGGAAAATGGAATGTTTAAGAAGTCCTGCTTTGATAATACCTTTTAACAATGGATAAGTACAAGCTATTAAAGGATAACTCTTGTGAAGGAAAAAGAATCTGTTCCCATGATAGTTCCGCAGAGTTATGATTAAAAGACTTTACAAGAGTGACAGATCTGAGATCCCATTCATTTTCAGATGACCGCAATAACCACTGGAGTCACTATATTCAACATGCTACCTTCCAGTCAGACATGCTCAAGCGAGACTAAGAGAAAACACAGTATATATTGAGTTTGTTAAATCTTTCTCTCTTTTTTATTTAAAATCATCTACCTGCTGCAGCACATCACAAGAGACTTAGAAACACATCCCTGTTTGCCTCCTGTTGTTAGATACAGTGGTGTTTAACTGAAATTCTGCATCTGGAAGTGCCAAAATGACAACATACATTTTTGTTCTCTTCAGCATACACATGAGAGGTGATAGCACTCTGAAGATTTTTCTAAGTCTTGGCTGGAGCCAGCACAGTTAATAAAAGATTTGCTTCTGCTGTGATTTGGCATGAATTCAACACTGTTAAAACAGCAAGATAGGCAAGCCCATATAAGAGAGAATTAGACCTTCACTGCAAACTCTCCACAGTTCATTACACCAGGATATTTTTAGATCAGCTTGTTTTATCTTGAGAAGGGGCAATTCTCAGCACCATTATCTCATTTGTATCAAAGCAAGCAAACAAAAATATGTAGAGTAGATGACAATCAAAATTAATACCAGTGGAATTTGAGGGCAAATAATGACCAGAAACCTTGAAACAGAATTCTTCATCAGCATTACTGATCTCCTAGGATGAAGCTTTCTGTAAACATATTATGCAGTCGAAAGACAAAAGGCTCAAATCTTGGATAATTCAGGTAGTTTTTTCTTGCTGCAGCAAGACTGTCTGCAAAGGTACATTCTATTTCCTATGGATACTCTCCACTGGAAGCTTTTTGAGCATAACACAAGTCCATCTGTGTTTTATAATCTGGATTATAAAATCCATCTGGTTGGATTAGTGAGTGTGGTTTCAACAGCAAATACCTGAGATACTATTCTGCATGAGTTCTACTGAGAGCTGTGACAGTAGTTATGCTGAAGCTAAAGGTTAAAGGCTCCTTTGTTCTACTTCTAAGGCACTAGGTTGACTTATGTTCATAAAATCATCTGGGCTACATTATATTAAAATTATTTTCAGTAAAAATAACCTGAGAATACATGGAGGGAGTGCTCAGAGGTTAAAAGCATCCCTACTAGTAAGTACTTGTAGCACTTCAAAAGCACTCAGTGTCAGATCAACTTTGATCCCCTTACTGCTATTAAACTCTTAAAAATCTTTAAGAAAAAAAAATAGCAGGATTTTTCACATTTTTATCTTTAATTTTCTTTCTTTTTTTTTCTTGGTTCCCCTCCCCGCCCCATTCATGGAGTGGGGAGGAAGCTTTGCCTTTTTCTTCAAGGCAAGACAAAGCTTAGATCTTCATAAACAAACAAAATGTCCAGCTAAACTGATTTTGACTAAAGAACAAATCACCCAAAACTTTTTGTGCACTTGGGTCATCCATTCAGCATGACATTAGTACATTGAAATAATTATTATATTTTATATATATTATTATAATTAATACATTGAAAGCAGCTGCATGGAGAGGACAGGAAGGTATCCATGGGATAGCAATGTGCCCTTCTGGTCATGAGGGCCAATGATATCCCAGTGCGCATCAAGAAAAGTGTGTCCAGCAGGTAAGACCACACTTGGAATATTGTTTCCAGTTTTGGACTTTGCACTTCAAGAGAGACAGGGATCTGCTGTAGGGAGTCCAACATCCAAACAAGGATGATTGTGGCACTCAAATGTCTTTCCTATGAAGAAAGACTGACAGAACTGGGGTTGGTTAGTCTTGAGAAGAGAAGGAAAGATCTTATTAACATCTAAAAATATCTTAGGGGTGAGTGTCATGATGAAGGCAACAGTCTCTGGTGGCGCCCAGTGTTAGGACAAGCTACAATGTGTACGAGCTGGAACACAGGAAGTTCCACCTCAACAACACGAGGAGACATGTCTTTATGATGAGGGTGATGGAACACTGGAATAAGCTGCTCAGAGAGGTTGTAGAGTCTCCTCTTTGTAGACTTCCAACATCAGTGTGGATGCATTCCTGTGTGACCTGCCCTAGGTGACTACTTTGTCAGGACTAGATCATCTCTGGAGGTCCCTTTCAACTCCTAACATTCTATGTTTTGGTGATTCTATATCAAATAAGCCCTTGTGTCCTTTTTGACTACATGCATTGTTACCTCTTTGACATTAATGTTTGGACTTTCAAGTGCCAAAATATTTTATGTTAATAAATATATAAACTGTAAGTTAGATAACCCAGCTGTGTACAGTCTACTTTTTCCTACTGGCTGTTCTCTTACTCAACTTTTTAATAAAATGTTTTGCTTGGGAAGATTTTCTTAGCTACTTCCAGTGCCATTTCAGTTGTCAATAAACCTTTACTGATGTGAGAGTATTTCCTCTAGTCCTTTCAAGGATGTAACAAGTTACTAACAATTTACAGGTGACCCATTTTATTCATCAGGTATTTGTCTTGGCTTTTCAATGATTCTATTGTTTTTAACTTTTGATAACTGCTCTTTGGCTCCTACAAACGTAAAATTCCTACCCTTGACAAAAGCACTATCAAACTACACTTCCAAAAAACCCAAAATCAGAACAATATTTGGAAAAAAAAAAATTAAAATTAACCCTGATTCAGTGAACAATCCAGGTAAATATGGCAGTACTTCAGCTATGGGTCTTTCAAAAGATAGCTTTCTTAACTCTTCCTGCTTTCCTTTCTGGCAGTCATGGAAGAAACAAACTGGCAGTCAGAAATGCCTAAAGCATAGCTATCTCTAATCTGCCATGGTGTCTGTGAAAGATTTCTTCTCTTTTGCACAATGCCTGACTGCATAGACCATGCAGGTGGAAATGACAGGTGAAGGCAAAAGCTTCCTGTAGCAATGATCATGAATTTGTTGTGGAAGCAAAATTTACTTTACTGCGTTGTGCATTGTCTTAACACACCGTGTGCAGCTGTGTCTGCTTACAAGTGCAGTGTGGTAGGAGAGATAGCATCATAACTTCCAGAGAAAAATAAAAACTTACTGTATCAAAGCAGTGGACTGCAACCCTTTAAATTATAAATGTACGCTGCCCCCCCCCTCC
>VWZE01007681.1:376171-391982 GCA_013396675.1 Eubucco bourcierii | reverse complement strand
AACCCTTTCTCTCCCCCCCCCCCCCCCCCCCCCCCCTATATTCTCTTCATAATTTGTATTTCACTTAGTGTTTTAGTGACTGAGGGCAGCCCTGAAATCTCCTTCTTTTCCATTCTGAACACAGCTATTAAGTTCAGAAATCATTCGACATCCATTGCCTAATCACCACGACGATGAAGGATTACATTGTCTAACAAGAGATGCACCAACTTGAATTTAGAAACATTTGACTTCAAACTACATGCTAAAATCAACAGGAATATACTATCTTAAAGACTTGAGCAAAACTCAGTAAAAGATACAGTAGGCAAACATTGTAGTCAGCTCAGCAGTGATTACCAACTCATGCTCCAAATTCACTATAAAATGAAAATCAATATTTCCACAAGTTCCTGCAACATAAAAGATAACCTTCATTGATTTTTCTAGACTTAGGCCTCGCTGATAAAATCTAATATAAATTTTCAACCACGAGGATTTGGATCAGAGCAGGGGTGATAAGTCCTGCACATCTCTTAAGAGGTGGAGAATTTTTTTTTTTTAAAGTGCACGTTCATACTATTTATAATTTGCCCTGTGCAAGTGAAAGCCTTTTCCACCAGTGCTATCAGGAATCTCTTCTAATTTTTATTACTGTGAGGCTAAAGCCTGTTCCAGATAATTTGGAAATTTCAGGGGAATTGTGATAGGGCTGATGGTGCAGCCCTGGCTGACTTGAGAAAAGAGCTAACCCGTAATAGCCTCCATGGCCGTGCTGATTAAATGTTGCCATAGATGAAAGGCCTGCCATCGCCGCAATAAATTAACCAATCACACAAATCCCAAGTCAGTGCTAATCCTTCCTTGATACTCTGATCCTCTGATCAGCTCAAGGAGGTAAAGAAACTGGCTTGTGACGCTTGGTGCTCTAACCCCTGGATTTCATGTACACAACGAGCTAATGATATCTTGCTGACCAGTTCAATGGGATGAACTTCTCTCACAACCCTTAGGGAACACTGTGGCCTTCTTTAAAAAAAAACAAACAAAAAAAAAAACCACCAACCTGACGAGCACAGGGCAGGTTTTGTGTTTTATTGTGGTAGGGTGGGAAAACTTAACCAGCACTTGTTAGCCACCAAGAGCAGCAAACCACCGCTCGCTACAAAGCCTGCTCTGCTCTACGAGCGAGGGATTGGGCAGGAACTGACTCACTAAACCACCTAATCGTGATTAAGCTCTTCGCCTTCTGATAGGCAACTTTGCTGCCTTTCCTACCAGCTCAATTTTTATCCTCTCCTTACAATTTGGAGAGGAGGAGCAGCGGGGAGGATGCATCCACACCTCCGAGAGAAGACGAGAGTCCCTTTTACCTCTCGCTACCTCAATTGTACTGCCACAGTGTGATGATAATCAGATTTAGATGTAGGCTCGTTTAATCAATTAACAGAAGGCCCAAACACATGCAGCATTTTCTCATTAATTATGTGAATGCTGCCTTTCCAATACACTTTGTGGAATTGAGTCTGTGCGGGTTGCATTCCTCTACTTCATAATTGGGGAAAATTTTTTGTTGGTTTTTTTTTTTTTTTCTTTCCTGCAGTAATTGGTTGCTAAAAGTAAGAAAGCTCTGGGGCTTGCCTCTAGGGCCTCCACACATAAAGAGTTCTGAAAGCACTTCATTATCTCTCCTGGTCAGTTCTGTGAAATTAAAACTGGTTTTCCCTTCTTCTTTGAGGAAGTGGTTTGAAAGCAGAGTTCCTGGAAAATGGTTGTGCGTATGCACAGCGAGCGCATGGGCATCTGTTTGCTCGCAAGCAAAATCGCCTGACTCTGGCTTGCCTCACAGACTACTATCACTGAAGTCAACACAAACAGGAGAACACAGGATCTGACCACTAGCAGTTAATTTCACTGAGGGACAAAAAAGGTCTCCAGGTGTAAGCGGGCTGAACAGCTCCTGAAAGATTTCACTTTCCAAACTCACACAATCAAAATCAATTGCACTTGAGTGATCTGCAAAGATAAATTCAGAAGGTTTGGGAAGGTGTCTAGCTGGTCAGCCTGGACATAACTTAGAGAATCCAGTAGGCAATTTGGAACAGCCACAGAGTCTAAAGAACTGTGGTTATCTTTTATTGCCTGTCTTTGACTGTTCCATATCCCTTTTTGTTCTCTTCTCTCCTGGTGGGCTATACACGTGTGCATGCACACAGGTTCTGCTGCTGCCCTCATATCCCTCCCTACGACTTTCCCAGCTAACCTCTTCACAGTGCTGGGCTCACAACAGTTAGCCCAGAAGCAAGTCTGGTGGGAATTAATTATAGTGAGAGCATTACAAGAAGACAGCTCCCTCCCTGCAAGCCACTGTGGGCCAGCTTTTCCCAGTAACAGAGCTATCTGGCAAAAACTGTTTTCCAAGAACAGCAGATGTTAGTGCAGTCCAGAAATGTACTTAAAGAACGTTTTATTCACTAGAACCACAGGGGTCAAGAGAAATTAAATGGAGCTCTTCTGGCAGATTTAATCCTCCTGATTTTACCTCTGATGCCTCATATCAGCTAATGTGTATCTACTTTAATGCTGCAGCTACCCAAGTTAACTATACTGCACACTTAATATTTTAACTTTTACTGCCTATCAGAGTGATGCAGCTCATTCTTTATGATAAACCATTACAATAATATGCTTCAAAAATCATACCTTGTGGAAGTAGTTTTTTGCATAGAAAGATTCTTTATAGTTGATGGTGAGGGTTAAACTAAAGTGACTGACAGTTTAATAATTCAATGAAGAAAATAAAGCAAGACTGATTGTTTATACATATGAGGACTTAAACTCTATGAGCTGCTGTGTTCATCGGAAAGACCCACACATGCTTTCAGTTTACATCCCTTGCATCAAAATGTCAGTTTCATACTCCCACAATGGAAAAAGACCCATTCCATCTTTGTGGATTTTCTAAGGCCAAGTGTATCCCCTGCCAACTAATGCAGCAACCTTGAACATACTTGACCCTTGTTTTCTCAACACCATTGCACTTCCTAATACCACCGTAAACGTAACCTTTTATTTGTACCTTATTTTGACATAAAGATCTCCATTTCTGCCTGCATAAGGGAACGTGGAAATAAAAAAAAAATACACATAACGCCAGTGATTGCCCATACGAAGCTTTGGGCCCACAGATGGAGTCCATGCTCTGAAAACCTCAGTCACTGGCTAACAAAAACTCCATCTCCTGCTTTTCTGCAGAAAAAAAGCATGGGTAGACCAGATTACAATATCTTTAGAGAAGCTAAAATAGCATTCAGAAGGGAGATTTTATAGTGCTATATTCATCTTTTCTCATGGAATCATAAAACTTATAGTAGAGCAGGCACAGAATCCATTGCAATCAAATCACTAAAAAAGGCAGCAGGAAAGAGAGCAAGCTTGCTCAATTTTCCTGGGAACACAGAAGGTGGACTTTGTCCAAAGATTGATTCTTTTATACTGCTGCTGGAATTTTTTCTGTTATTGTTACAAAAACAGGCGAAAAAAAAAAAGTGAGGAAGAAAAAAGAACGCCATCTTTGTATTTCAAATAAGCTCCAATATAAGCCATCCTACGCTATTATTATGGATGCTGAAAAAAATTAAAAGACTCATAGATTGTCTTAATGTATATAGAGAGTATATAACAATAGACCTTGCTATGTCCTTCTCTTCAGGTGCCAGTTTCACTGAGTGCATTGTCTGCTTTGTCTGAGTAATGGTCCCAAGTAAAGCAGATGAATCTGCTGTGAGAAAAGCTGTCTCCATGTCTTTTTTCCCTCCCTTTCCGTGGTGTCTTTGTTTGGAGAACTCTCCACTTCCTGGGTGCACAACGCTGCCAGTGGTTATTTCAAATGTGCTAATGTAAATTCCCATCGCTGAGGTCTGCGCTGAGGGACAGGAAGTTCAGCCTCTGTCAATGCTGGTTGAGATGTACTACAATGGTGCTGTGCTAAGGTCAGGGCTGAGCTGCCAGTGACTCCTCCAAGAAAGTGGTTGGGTTAGGCAACTCTGAAACACACCTAAACACGACCAGCACTACAGGTAAAATTCCCCTTGTGTAACATGGCTAGGGATGCAAAAATGCAAGTGCTTCAAGAAGAAGTGCTTTGGAAGAAGTAACTCACGTATTTCCACGTGCAGGCTGCACGATCTTCTTACTGAATTCTTTGTCAAAGAACAAAGTAATCAAATTGTAAAGTTTTTTGTTTTTTTTTTTTTTACTACAATAACCTTGGATCCCCTAGGGAATACTTAATGAAATATGAGAGAGGGTTTAATACCTGGAAGCACAGGTGCATTATGGCGAGGTCAATTTAGGAGCACTATTGAGACTCTAGGCCATAATGACTCCATATGGAGCCGGATAGTAGCTAAGGTAATAAACTTTCACAGTGTGATTTCTTTGCTGGGTGCAATAGGAGCATAATTCGGCAGTTACTCATCTTTCACTCAATGGACAAGGCTTTCCCCCCCACACACTTTCTAAGGGCTACCATGTGCTCGTTCTGTCCTCCTCCTTGTAGAGGGTATACGAATCCAAAGAAAACATCAACTGAATTCTGAATTAAAAAGGGAATTTTAAGAGTGTCTGAGTGCTGTAGCAAAGGGAAACTCCTCGGTCCTCGACCCCTGCACAAAGATGTTTCCATTTGTCTTAGAAACTGGTGTTAAATGGATATTGGCCTCAGCTTCCAGAGAATAAGAAGACACTAAATGCATTTGAGGACAGAGAAATAAGAAACTGGGGACGTCTGCGGACAGCAGATTTGGGACATTGGTATCATGTATGTAACAAATCTTTATTAATAAGTACATTAAATCCCATATTTTTCATTTATAACCACTGCATAATTTCCTGTTAACACTTCATGTAAATTCCAGATAAGGTAATAATTTTTTTTCAGAATTCTATTTCTGTTTCATTATATGTTCTACACTCTGCCCCACAGGTCAGTCGCATGATTGAAGTTTTATGCCTCATTAAAATTCCCCTAGTTAAAACATGGAGACAGAATTTTGGTAATTCCTTTCTCCACAACTACAATTAACCATTCCACTGGATTCCTGTATTACTGCAATCCAAGTTTAAAAATTACTGTATGGTGAGATGGTCAAGGGGTCTAAATGTCCTAAACATAAGGTTCTTATCTTTCTTTGCTCCATTGGCTGAAAAAGCCTGCACCACCACCTCCCAGTTCAGTATTTCTAGCTAGCAGCTGCTATCAGAAACCTAAATAACAAAAATATGCAAACTTGCACACTAATTCCCTTTGGAGATAGATCTTGGCTGCAGCCCTGTCATAAATCAGAGAATTTCGATATGAAATGAGGCAAGCAGCTCTAATCATTTCTGCATTTCAAATTGGATCACTGGCTCAATCACTGGGCTTTTTTAAACTGCTTGCCTAAGAGCAAATGTGAGGCGGGAGATAATTCTAAAGAAATCTCTTCTTTTGTGGCCGTAGAACTCTTTTAACTGTTTCAAGACTGAAGGCCACATTTCAGTGATAATAACATATATCTGCTGCGAGAGATATGGATCCTTAAAGACATCTTCCCTCTCTTTCAACTCATAGAATTCCATCAATATCTGCATATATTATATATATTAATATATGTGCATGTGCATATGGGTGTTTGTGTGCATAAAAAAGAGAGGGAGAGAAAAGAAGAGAGAAACATCTGACATGTAGCCTCAGCTAGATTTTCCCTTTAGAATTTTCTCTTCTGCCTTGACTGGCTCGGTGTGGATTTCAATTGCCGCAAGGACCGCCTAGCTAACTTTGCACACATAGACCCAGGCACTTTGGAAATGTATTTAACAAATCTGAAAAGAAACAAGGGTTGGGGGGGGGGAAGCTAAAGCTATGGGGTATCAGTTTGGGAGCGCAGTAACCCTCACCTACCCAGGGTTTGGCTCTGAAAACACTCAAATAAAACCACGGCGAACAAAGGTCCTCACCAACCTTATAGAACATCCAAGGGCCTCCTCCTCATTCACCAAAGTCCTGAAATTCTCCTTTACTATACCACTGCTTCTCTATTTTCATGCCCCATATAAACTATGAGAAGAATGTCTTACTACAAAAATTACCATTAAATTACTCTGCCAAGCAACATCCTCTTGACTGTCTCTTGATGTTCTGAGTATCCCTTCTTTTTCACCCAAACGACACTAGCAGCTTGTTGCGGTTTCAGTGTCCTCACTGCAGTGCTTTGAAATTGAATTTAACTCTATTATCAGCAGGCTTTTGTAATCTCACGCAAGCCTAATAGTGATCAGATGGAATTTTACAGCTAAGCTCCATGCATTCTGAGGACTCATTTTTAGTTTAGATAGTTGCCCAAAAAAAATTAAAAAAAATTCACCACCTCAGGTTTCGTTTTGGTTTGGGTTTTTTTTGTTTGGTTGGGTTGTTTTTCTTTTTTTTTCTCCTATTTTCACTTTCTAACATCTCATACTCTCATCTGGGAGCAGGATAGGTAATTCCTGGACACTTCATTTTCTCTTCCCTTCCCTTCCATTTCCTTCTTTCCGTAAGATTTAGTGAACTGCTTTCATTCAACACTGATTTGGGGTTTTGATGACTGCAGAATCACTGCACAGTCTTAGTGATGCAGACACAAAGCGGTTTGGATTCTCTCACCTTACTGGAAATATGCTGGTGGGTAAGAGGGTCCCTAAACTCTGCATTACCTCCCAGGCTTCATTCTTTCAAGGTGTAAAAAACACAGCTATGTGTGCACATGTGTCTATGTACTTTACACCTTGCCAGCTGCAAGAGCTATATTGCTGGTGTCCTCTTCTCCTGTCATGTACACACACAAAAGAGGAATTGAAAGAATTTCTGTAATCACTGACAGAGATTATGCTGAGGAGCTCCAGTCACTAACAGGCACAGAATCACAGAATCAGGACCTCTAATGTCATCGAGTCCAACCATCAACCTATCACCACTGTGGCCATTAAACCACATCCCAGGGTGCCATATCCACACATTTCTTGGAGACAGTGGCTCCGCCACCTCACTGCATAGCCTGTTCCAATGCCTGACCACTCCTCATAAACAAGTTTTACCCTAATATACAATCCAAACCTCCCCTGGCGCAGTTTCAGACCCTTTCCTCTCATCCTACCACCTGACAGTGGAGAGAAGAGACTGATGCCCACCTCACTACAACCTCCTCTTGGATAGTTGTAGAGAGCAACACTGACTCCCCTCAGCCTTCTCTTCTCCAGACTAAACAATCCCAGCTCCTCATAAAAACTGTTCTCCAGACCCTTCACCAGTTTTGTTGCCCTTCTCTGGACACATTCCAGCACCTTAACGTCTTTCTTGTATTGAGAGGCTCAAAACTGAACACAATATTCAAGGTGTGAATGCCCTTGCAGTTCATGGTAGGTAATGCTGGAATCTGGAGCCAGCACTGCTATGGAGCTCAAATGATGCTGTGGGATCTCCTGCCGCTCACTCGCCTTCCTGGTAACAGATTTGCCTTAAGATGAGTGAATTTCCTAATTCATTCCCTCTTTGCCTGAATGAAGTTTGGAAGAAGGGCAAAGCCCAAAGTGATTCAAGATCTCCAGAAACCCAAGCCTGCAGGTGCAGTAGCATCTGCTGTGTGTGACTGCCTGAGATCAGTGCTCAGCAGCTGGGCACAGTGGAAGACCTGCAAACCCAGACCATGACCCAGCACAGCTAAACCCCAAGCCCAGTAGCTGCAACCACCAGGCTGACGTTAGGCTTTTACTCTTCTATTCAAAACAATACTTCAATGTTAATACATCAAGCCTCATGGGGTCTTGCCCATGAAGTTTGAGGATTTGAATCTCATGAATGCAGAATCTGCATTGTTCCCAGCTGAGGTCACTTTGCTGAGCATGTAAGAACACACGGCCTGCTTCAGCAGCTTACAAGTGTAAAAGAATTGTCAAACTCATTTTGAGCTCACCTCTGTTTCCTCTGTGTCTCAGGGCACGCAATTCCAAATCCTGGTGGTTCAGTGGGGAGTTAAAGCCATCCACTGAAGCTGTTCTAGGAGTAGAGTGGTTGGGATGTTACTTCTCTAACTTTCCTATGAGGACTTAAAACAACCTTCCCTGGTCCTACCCACTCCTCCAATATTCTTCTGCTCAAAAATTGCTCAAACATCAGCCCACATCATAAGAGAGTGGTCCTACAGCAAGTCTGAAATTACTCTTGAAAGTACAACATGCATTGTGATTTAAGTGATATAGGAGGTGCCAGCCAAAGTTCAACTGAGCAACCGTTACACTTCTAATGTATGTTATTATACTTTCCCCTCACCCAGCACTGGTTTTTAAAAGGCCTGATGAGTAATGTCACCATTCTTCTAGAAATGTTGCACAACCACACACTTCACCCTTGATTTTAGGTTAATTTTCTGATGCTGATCTATCTCTTCTTTCCTTACATGAAAAAGCAATGTCCACTGGAAAACAAAAAATTAATTAAAATTCAACATAGATCAGATTGAAATGTTTAAAATGTGACCTCAGGCTGCTTCCGTGGAACACTAAATGAAGGTAAGTTGTAACAGTTTATGAAAAACATCTGCTTCCATACAGATGTTTCTCATAACCACTGCCTGCAGCATAGCTGCAGACAGGTGCACAGAGCTGCAGTGTGCCACCAACTTACACAGTTTTCGGTCTCTCTAGTGATAAATAACATTTCCCCACCCCCACCCCCGCGCTGGTTACCACACTGCTGCTGTTTTCCTTGTCAGCACAGCAGAGCTGAATAGCATCTTGGAGTCTAGGTGCAGAGCAGCTTCTCAATTATTAAAATTCAATGTAACATTACTGAGATCCTAACAGTTAGAGCATAATGAAACATTTCAGGCTTCACAATCCTAAAAGGTGAAAATTCCATGTTGGAACAACACAGGAGCTCAAACAAAAAGCACACCTGCATGGCACAGCACAGAAAGCACTTCCTCTAGGTACAGATCGCAGAATCACAGAATTAACCAAGATGGAAAAGACCTCCAAGATCAGCAAGACCAACCTAACACCTTCTAATCAACTGAACTAAGTGCCCCATCCAGCCTCCTCTTAAACACCTCCAGGGATGGGGACTCCATCACCTCCCTGGGCAGCCCATTCCAATGCCAATCACTCTCTCTGGCAACAACTTCCTCCTAACATCCAGCCTGAACCTGCCCTGGTGCAGTTTGAGGTTGTCTCCTCTTGTTCTGTCACTGGTGCCTGGGAGAAGAGCCCAGCCCCACCTGGCTACAACCTCCCTTCAGGTAGCTGTAGACAGCAATGAGCTCTGCCCTGAGCCTCCCCTTCTGCAGGCTGCACACCCCCAGCTCCCTCAGCCTCTCCTCACAGGGCTGTGCTCCAGGCCCCTCCCCAGCCTTGCTGCCCTTCTCTGGACACATTCGAGCATCTTGTAGGAATGGGATTTTTTTCAGGCATAGGTTCCCAAGCCATTTTGGTGGGAAGTTCCCATTTGATGATCTACCTATCAAATCCATCTCTCATCTATCAAAACCACCTCTCACCTATCAAATCCACTTTAGAGAGAAGGGGGATTGTGTCGAAGGCTTTAGAGAAGTCCAGATAGGTGACATCCCTTTGCCCTTCTCTTGTCCACTGATGCAGCCTCTTTGTTACAGAAAGCCATCAGGTTGGTGAGCCAGGGTTTGCCCTTGGTGAAGCAACGCTGGCTGTCTCACATCACCTCCCTGTCCTCCACCTGCTTTAGCATAGCTTCTAAGAATATCTGTTCCCTGATCTGCCCAAACACAGAGGTGAAACTGACCAGTCAGGAATTTCCAGGCTCCTCTTTTCTACCTCTTGAAAAAGGGACACAATATTTCCCTTTTTTTTTTGTTTTTCAACCACCAGGCTGCCAGGATGTTTCAAAGGACTTAATTCATAACTTCATATGAAAATCCATGGTGTTTCAGACACTTCCATGAGACTGTTGCTGCTACAGTGTAAAATTTCTGGTAAAATAAAAATATTTCAGGGATTTTTCTTTTCTTTTTTTTTTCAAAGACAGATAAGAGGGCTGCAGCAGCTCTGCTCTGAGGACAAGCTGAGAGAGTTGGGGCTCTGCAGTCCGGAGAAGAGAAGGCTTACAGGAGACCTTAGAGTAGCCTTCCAGTATCTGAAGGGGGTTACAGGAAGGCTGGGGAGGGACTATTGGCAAGGGCTTGCAATGACAGGACAAGGGGCAATGGGTTTGAAGTGGCAGAGGGGAGACTGAAAGTGGATGTTAGGAGGAAGTTGTTTGCAGTGAGGGTGGTGAGACACTGGCACAGGTTGCCCAGGGAGGTTGTGGAGTACTGAAGCACAGAATGTGATGGGAGATCTGTGCTTCACAACCTCCCTGGAGGTGTTCAAAGTCAGGTTGGACAGGCCTTGAGTGACCTGTACTAGTGGGAGGTGTCCCTGTCTATGACAGGGGGTTGGAACTAGATGATCTTTGAGGTCCCTTCCAACCTTATCATTCTGATTCTATGATTTTTAAAACAATGTTTCAATGATTACAATAAAACATAGAGGGGAAGGACTACCTCTTGTCTCTGGTAAGGAAATAGACTTCAGTGGGCAAAATCAAGCATTGCCTCTGTTATTGCACATAGCAGAAGCTATAGAAATCCTAATTTCACATTTCTTCTGTGTGTAGTTGAAATATTGGACACAGAAGAACTGTATGGAGAACTAAAAAAGCAAAAAATGAACTATTTTTTTAATAAAAAATAAAAAAAAAAAAAAAATAATAAATAAATAAAAAAAATAAAATCAGGATTTACAGAATATAAGGATTTCATTTAGCTCATACTGCCTCACCTCACACTACATTTTTCTTCTTGCAAGTACACATTTTATTATGCCACTATTCCAATCCCCAAATATAAAGTTTTACTAATTACAGCATTAAGTATCTTACCTTTCATGAGTCCTTAATGCTTTAAAATTTAATTATGCAAAATTAATATTTAATAAAGTTTGATTCCTTGATTGATGTCTTTATGAGGATTGCAAACAACCTGCACATCACCTTTCAGGACATCATGGCCCTTCCCTTACACTCTCTGGTAAAGGTACAACTGGTAGATCAGCATTGGCTGGATGGTCGAACCCAGAGAGTGGCGATCAACAGCACAATGTCCACCTGGAGACCAGTGCCAAGTGGTGTCCCTCAGGGGTCAGTGCTGGCACCAGTGCTGTTTAACATCTTTGTCAGTGACATGGACAGAGGAATGGAGTGCACCCTCAGCAAGTTTGCAGATGACACCAAGCTGTGTGGCACAGTCGACTTGCTAGAGGGCAGGGATGCCATCCAGAGGGACCTGGACAGGCTGGAGAGTTGGACCCAGGCCAACCTGATGAAATTCAATAAGGCCAAGTGTAAGGTCCTGCACCTGGGTAGGCACAATCCCAAGCACAAATACAGGCTGGGTGGTGAATGGCTGGAGAGCAGCCCTGAGGAAAGGGACCTTGGAGTCTGGGTTGATGAAAACCTCAACATGAGCCTGCAGTGTGCACATGCAGCCCAGACAGCCAACCGAGTCCTAGGCTGCATCAAGAGAAGCGTGGCCAGCAGGGCAAGGGAGGTGATTCTGCCCCTTTACTCTGCTCTCGTCAGACCCCACCTGGAGTACTGTGTGCAGTTCTGGAACCCTCAGCACAGGAAGGACATGGAAGTGTTGGAGCGGGTCCAGAGGAGGGCCACAAAGATGATCAGAGGGCTGGAGCAGCTCTCCTATGAGGACAGGCTGAGGGAGTTGGGGCTCTTCAGCCTGGAGAAGAGAAGGCTTCGAGGGGACCTGATAGTAGCCTTCCAGTATCTGAAGGGGGCCTACAGGAAGGCTGGGGAAGGATTATTTACAAGGTCCTGCAATGACAGGACAAGGGGCAATGGGCTTAAACTGGCAGAGGGGAGATTTAGACTGGATGTTAGGAGGAAGTTCTTTCCAGTGAGGGTGGTGAGGCACTGGAACAGGTTGCCCAGGGAGGTTGTGGCTGCTCCCTCCCTGGATGTGTTCAAGGCCAGATTGGATGAGGCCTTGAGTAACCTGTACTAGTGGGAGGTGTCCCTGCCTATGGCAGGGGGTTGGAACTAGATGATCCTTGAGGTCCCTTCCAACCTTACCATTCTATGATTCTATGATTCTATGAATTCCTCTCTGCTGAACACACACCTGGTGGCCATGATCTCACTCTGTATTTTAGAGAACTTATTGCATAGCTGTTCTTGGATGATCTACATCTTCTCCTCATGTTTTGTTTTTAATCTGGAACACTGCAAAATCCCTTTAACATCAACACCCACTTGAAAATCATAGAATGGTAAGGTTGGAAGGGACCTCAAGGATCATCTAGTTCCAACCCCTCACCGCAGGCAGGGACATCTCCCACTAGAACAGGTTGCTCAAGGTCTCATCCAACCTGGCCTTGAACACCTCCAGGGAGGTTGTGGAGCACAGAAGCACAGAATGTGATCTTTGATCTTTGATCACATTCTGTGCTTCTGTGCTCCACAACCTCCCTGGGCAAATGGTGCCAGTGTTTCACCACCCTCACTGTAAAACAACAAAACCAAAAAAGTGTCTCAAATACTAAAGGATATTAAAGTATCCTTTGGAGGGGTTGTTTTTGTTTTTAATCTGGAATGCTGCAAGGTCCCTATAACACAAACACTCATTTAAAAAACTAAAAAATGTCTCAAACACTAAAGCCTCTCCATATTAAAATATCCTTTGGGGTCTTTTTTTTTTTGAGGTTTTTTTGTTTTTAATGTGGAATGCTGCAAAACCTCTTTAATGTAAACACCAGTTTAAAAAAAAAAAATCAGGAAGTCTCTCAAATTCTAAAATCTCTCCAGATTAAAATATTTCTCTAATTGACTTCTGGAGATGAGGACAAAAGGAAAGGAAGGAAAGAAAGCCATACTCTCAGTTTCAAGGAAACAAAAATTATCTTAGCATTGCCTACAAATTCCTAGAGAGTCATGGAGGAGGTGATGGTCACCTCTACCCAAGGTGTGTCCCCAATACCAATCTTAAGCAGTGGCTTGTTCCTCAGGGTACAACTAGGTTAAGCTGTGCCAAAAGGATATTTGCTTGTCAGTTACGAAAAAACACCTCCTAAGTGATCCAAACAGCAAGGAATAAAGTGTACTACCCTAAAAACCACCACTAAAACATGGAAAGTATGATACTGGTAATTAATTTCCATCAACTGTAAACAAGAGTAAGTTTGAATCTGCAGCCTCATTCATTCAGTCAAAAATGTGGCTAAAAGCATCTGTAGTAAGGAGATTCAATTAAAGCAAGCACCTTTTCTTTGCCAGTTCAGATCCCAGGTAACATATTTCTTTTAATGTGCTCAAAGAATTTTGTCTTCCTCCTTCTGCTTTCCATTCCCTGCTTCATTTTACACAGGAATCCCTCCTCTTTACAATTCAGTGCAACATGTGTAAACATGGATTATACCACATCAGAAACCAAGTTAGCTATCTCAAGAGAATTTGTATCTCTGCTGTGTGTAAGTAAGCAGATTAATTCCTAGATCAGGCATTACCTAATGCATTTTCAATTCAATTTCTTATTTTCTTTCTGCACACAAGATCAGGGAAGTGGGATTATTTTATTAATTTAACTAATATTTTGCATGTTTTGCCTGTTATCTTCCTTTCCTCCAAAATATTTTTTCTTAGCTCCTGGTGAGTGACTTAGTATGAGCAGGGATGTGGAAAGACAAGAGACCTAAGCCCTCAACAACTCACAGAGGAATAAATGGCAGGGAGAGTGACTAACTTTTCCTCCTATCCCCCTCCCAGGAATAAGGAGTTGTCCAAACTGATCTGCAGCAGCACATCCTGCCTGAGGTAAACTCAGTGACTGTACAAAACTCAGGAGAAGATTAGTTACTCATTAACATTTCTGCTGTTTTTAGGGAGAATCTCAGAATTAGCGCATCAGACAGTTTGATTTTACTGCAGCAGTGCCTGCTGGCACTATTCAAGGTAAGAGTCTCTGGGTGTATCACAAAAACATGGGATTTACACAATCATAGAATGGTAAGGTTGGAAGAGACCTCAAGGATCATCCAGTCCCAACCCCCTACCATAGGCAGGGACACCTCCCACTAGCACAGGCCACTCAAGGCCCCCTCCAAACTGGTCTTGAACACCTCCAGGCAGGGAGCAGCCACAACCACCCTGGGCAACCTGTTCCAGTGTCTCACCACCCTCACTGCAAACAACTTCCTCCTAACATCCACTTTCAATCTCCCCTCTGACACTTCAAACCCATTGCCCCTTGTCCTGTCATTGCAAGACCTTGTCAATAGTCCCTCCCCAGCCTTCCTGTAGCCCCCTTCAGATACTGGAAGGCTACTCTAAGGTCTCCTGGAAGCCTTCCCTTCTCCATGCAGCAGAGTCCCAACTCTCCCAGCCTGTCCTCATAGCAGAGCTATATTTAATGTGCAAAGTCAGAACACTGGCTGATGCAGTCTGTTAGCTTCCAGTACCCCTGTCTGATGTCGCTGTAGAAGACTTTTGTGGAAGGACAAAATAGGCCTAATACATATCCTGGTTTGCCCAGGTATGATCCCATGGTCATCTACCCTCTGCTGGGGGAGGGGGGGTGAGGAGGGAAGCAGAGCGCAGGGAGAAGACAACAGGTTTGGAGACAGCCACTTGGAGGGTCCAAGACTTGCCCAGACTTATTCTTCCTAACTAAGGGAAAGCAAGTTCCTGACTTCACCTCATATGGTCAGGTTTGGCAACACTGACCACTCTGTGGTCACTGACAGCAGGTGCCACTCTGAGTGGTGAATCTGTGTGTCCAAAGGGGCCACTGCATTCGGGCAAACAATAAATAGGCTTTTTGCCCATTTGAGACTTTTGAGACACCAACAGAACTCTCTTTGGGTACTGTCTGATACTATTTTGTGGGTAAATATCCAAAGCCTCTCTGTAAGAAATTCTGTACCTAGATGCTATTGTGCCTCCTGCCTTAGCAGCAGAAAGGAGCCTCTTGAGTCCCCTGCTGGGCAAGAGGTATAACTGAAACTAAGAACCTCTTCCCAGTTCTAAGCTAAATGTTTGTATTTGCTAATTATTTCTTAAAGTGTTCCAGTTTTGCCTGTTCCCTGTGTGTATAAATATCCAAAGTGTGCATTTCAAACCTAGTAAATAAGTTTTCTGGCGAGATTTAATGTTAATAAACAAATTTCCTAGGTATTAACAATCTTTACCTGCATATCAAGATTCATATCCATTATTAATTTTGCATATTTTGCAGCAAAGACTCAGAGAGTCACAGATTGCATTGGGTTGGAAGGGACCCTCAAAGGTCCCTGCAAGCAGCAGGGACACCTCCAACTAGATCAGCCTGCCCAGGGCCACATCCAATCTGATCCTAAATGTCTCCAGGGACAGGGTTTCAACCACATCTCTGGGCAATCTGTTCCAGTGTTTTACCACTCTCATTGTAAAGAACTTCCTCCTTATGACTAACCTAAACCTACCCTGCTCCAGCTTCACACCATTGCCCCTTGTCTTATCACTACAAGCCCTTCTAAACAGTCCCTGCCTATGGCAGGAGGTTGGAACTAGATGATCTTTGAGGTCCCTTCCAACCTTACCGTTCTGTGATTCTATAAGATCAAATACAGGTGTCTGCACAAAGATACACAACAGCAGCAACTACCAAATGTATCACAAAATAATCAGTCAAACAAAGGGGAAAAAAAAAATCACTTGGGGGTAATACAAATAGAATAATAGAATCATAGAATGGTA
>VWZE01007681.1:359083-376141 GCA_013396675.1 Eubucco bourcierii | reverse complement strand
CCCCTTGTCCTGTCATTGCAGGACCTTGTAAATAATCCTTCCCCAGCCTTCCTGTAGGCCCCCTTCAGATACTGGAAGGCTACTATCAGGTCCCCTCGAAGCCTTCTCTTCTCCAGGCTGAAGAGCCCCAACTCTCTCAGCCTGTCCTCATAGGAGAGCTGCTCCAGCCCTCTGATCATCTTTGTGGGCCTCCTCTGGACCCGCTCCAACACTTCCATGTCCTTCCTGTGCTGAGGGCTCCAGAACTGCACACAGTACTCCAGGTGGGGTCTGACGAGAGCAGAGTAAAGGGGCAGAATCCCCTCCCTTGCCCTGCTGGTCATGCTTCTCTTGATGCAGCCTAGGACTCGGTTGGCTGTCTGGGCTGCATGTGCACACTGCAGGCTCATGTTGAGCTTTTCATCAACCCAGACTCCAAGGTCCTTTTCCTCAGGGCTGCTCTCCAGTCTCCATATGGTTGGCGTTGATGCAGGTTTCATTCAGGAATAGTTTGGGGCCTGAGTTAAAGGCAGCAAGGAAATCTGTATCTCTTGAATCACATATCACAGTTGGTAGTTCTTCTATGCAACAGTTTCCTTCACCTAAAGCAGAAGCCATGGTTGGCAGTACCTACACAAGCACAACTGCAATCCATAGTGCATGCCCTGACATCTAAGGTGATCCCCTAAGTAGGTCCAAATTTTCCCTGCTTCATAAAAACTCACCCCAAACCAAACAACCAAAGAATCACCCAGGGATTTTTATATATATATTTTTTTTTCCTAAAATGAGTGATTTTTTTTTTCCCCCTAGACATTTGTAAAATTAGTTATTTTAGTTGTCACCCCTTTGAGAGAATGATGTTCATATCTAAAGTTAAAATTAATACAAATGACTGAAGAGGCACAGCCTCATTACAAAGGATTTACACACAAACCCTCTTATCAATACCAACCTCCTAGTCCTAAGACTCCTAAAGACAGAAATATGGAGCTACAAATAACATTCATTTCCCAATTACTATGCCAGCCTGCTCTTTTTATTATGGACTGAATTTGCATTTGACTGACTGGCCTGTTGGAGCCACAGTGCTGCTAGGCCATCAAGCAGCATTTTCCCTTTTTTCAAAGACATAATCCAGACTATGCACACCACTGCACTATCAACTGGTTTAATCAGTCCTCCACATGATAAGGGAGCCCATGCTTTGCAAATCTGGATTTTTGTTAAAGGCTTTCCTCTTCCAGCTTTAACCCATCTGTTATGAAATGCTGAGAGTTTGTTGCAGAGCAGTTGTTGAGTTCATTTCTGTAGGAGTCTACTTCTTTTCTGCTTTCCATAGGTGGTGCTTTAGAGAAACGTGGTCAAAGAGCATTGCTTTGGACTTAATTTACATCACACTTAGTATCTGCATTTAATAGTCCTAACAAGTTTTCACTTTTCTATCACAAATTGTCTGTGAACAGGTCCTGCCTGACCAACCTGGGCTTCCTTTTATGCTCAGGTCACCCTCCTGGTGAGTGCAGGGCAGGTTGTGGATGTACTCTACTTGGATCAGGAGAAGAGTGGCCAGCTGGAGCAGGGAGGTTATTCTGTCTGTGTGCTCAGCCACACCTTGAGTACTCTGGTCAGGCCACACCTTGAGTACTCATCCAACCTCAAAGCTTCAACCAACCTGGCCTTGAACACCTCCAGGAACGTTGTGGAGCACAGAAGCACAGGTGCTTCTGTGCTCCATAACCTCCCTGGGCAACCTGTGCCAGTGTCTCACCACCCTCACTGCAAACAACTTCATCCTAACATCCAGTTTCATTCTCCCCTCTCCCAGTTTAAACCCATTGCCCCTTGTCCTGTCATTACAAGACCTTGTCAATAGTCCCTCCCCAGACTTCCTGTAGTCCCCTTTAGATACTGGAAGGTCACTCCAAGTTCTTCTGGAAGCCTTCTCTTCTCCAGGCTGAAGAGCCCCAACTCTCTCAGCCTGTCAAAAGAATGCCTGTTTCAAACCCAACATGAAAATATCTCACTTTCCATGGTCAAACTACTGCTCAAGTATCTTTATGCACATCTTATGTGAGAAGAATTGATGTAAGTACACTTTGATGACTTTTTATTTCACTTCACAGTACTTCCATACATACTGAGAGCAAGCAACAGTATGGAAGTGAACAGGAAAGCAATGGGATGACAGTGCAATCAGACATGATTTTACTGTTAACACCAGTGCAATGATTTATTCATTTGTCATCCCATTTTGGTGTTTGAACAAACAGAAATCACAGCTACACCTCTTCATAACTACCAGCTGGCAGGGATGCTATGCTGGTAATGCCACGGCTCATGACAGCACATATGTTTTATATGTTTTATTCCAATTCAGAAACTTTCTGACTTTGTCTCCTGAAAACTATGGCTGCTGGTATGTCTGCATTTATCTCTTTCAGAAAACAGTCCCATACATTTAGGGTTGGTATGTTAAATGCAAGGCATTGGGATGAGGCTGAGCTCTACAGGAAATCCAAGTCAAACCACAAGATGTTAGAGGTTAAGACTGGTTGATGAAAAGCTGAACATCAGCCTGCAGTGTGCACACACAGCCCAGACCGTAACTGTGCTGGGCTGCAGCAAGAGCAGTGTGGGTAGCAGGGTAAGGGAGGGGATTCTGCCCTTTTGCTCTGCTCTCCTCAGACCCCACCTGCAGTCCTGTGTGCAGTTCTGGAGCCCCCAGCACAGGAAGGACATGGAAATGTTGGAACAGGTCCAGAGGAGTCCACAAAGATGCTCAGAGGGCTGCAGCAACTCTGCTGTGAGGACAGGCTGAGAGAGTCGGATGTCTGCAGCCTGGAGAAGAGAAGGCTTCCAGGAGAGCTTGGAGTGGTCTTCCAGGATCTGAAGGGGCCTACAGGAGGGGTCTTGTAATGACCAGATGAGGAGGAATGGTTTAGACCGGCAGAGAAGAGATTCAAACTGGATGTTAAGAAGTCCTTTGCAGTGAGGGTGTTGAGACACTGGCACAGGTTGCCCAGGGAGGTTGTGGAGCTCAGAGGCACAGAATATGATTGAAAGATCACATTGGGTGATTTCTGTGCTCCACGATCTCCCTGGAGGTGTTCAAGGCCAGGTTGAATGAGGCCTTGAGCAAGCTGTTCTAGTGGGAGGTGTCCCTGCCTAAGGTGGGGGGTTGGAACTAGATGATCTTTGAGCAAAGTCCCTTCCAACTTAAACCACTCCATGATTCTGTAAGATCCATGCAGGGAGAAGTGGCAGCACTGAAGTGGAAATGATGGGTGAAGAGCCTCGGTCCAAGCCCATCACTAATATTACAGTTCACCCAACTAAAGAGTTGGGCATTCAAACACAACCCCTTTTTAAGAACAAAACCACAGGAACATCCAAATTTGTTTTTATTCTACACTGTAATGATTTTACACATCCATTAAAACGTCCCTTGGAGCCATTCTCTCTAGAGTAGCCTAGCTGTCATGACACTTGTCTTGCACTGGAAGCTATACACAAAGCCCTTTTAATGCCAACTTCAGGTACTGGGTCGCTCACATTTTGCAGTTCAGTGACAAACTGAAGACATCATGGAATAGTCACTTTTAACTTTTCACTTACTCTGTTGGACATTTTTATTTATCAGAGACTAATAATTAACACTCTTGAGGAGAAAGGGGCACTGCAGTTCTCAGACGACCCATGCAACACCCTTGGGACTTTGCTTTTGTTTCTTTGACCAAATCCTGGAAAAGTCTTAACAGCAGGAGTAACCAAATAGCATTGTGGTTGCTCTGTAGGTTTTGACTCTTGAAATCCAGCAGTAACTGTAAGCTACTGGCGCTGGTGCCAAGTTGGGCACAGAGAGATTTTTGTTGGCAGCACATGAGCTTCTGAGCTTTTTAAAATAAATTTGGCAGCAGGCACTAGAAGGCTTCACCATTACTAATCTAGATGACATCCTTCTTTATCAGCAGATGAATTTCAAAATTCCCCTCTAAACAAATACTCCCCATTTATTTGTATTTTCTTCTGTTAGATTAACGCACATAGGAAGAATTCCCTGAAATCATCTGCAAACTCACTGCAGTTTTCACTCACCGCTTCTAATAAACTCACTTCTGATGCTTTGGTGTGATCTAACTGTTGGATATAATTAAGATTAGTATAATAAGCATTTATGCTTTTGCCTCCCACACTTGCTTGCTGTCAATGTATTCAAGTCTTCTCTAAACCCAGGAGCCTAAGCTAGCCCAGGCCAGCAGCTGTCTTTTTAATATCAGGTTCAGACAGTCTAGCACAAAGGAGCACCAGTTCCAGACTAGGGAACCTCGACACGCTGCAGCACTACAGATGTTAAATATCATAACAAAGACTGTATCTTCCTTACACAGTGACTATTAGCAAAGCTGTGCAGCTTTCAAAGAGCCCTTGTTTTCAGTTTTCACCAGCAGCTGAAGCAAAAAACACATTTCCATTACAAGATGAAGCTGTACAATCTCATCCAACAAATGATCTCACTCTGACCCTCACACTAACTTTGCTATTAAGCAAAAACAGGCACATTTTCAAATATTGATTCCAACTAATGTCTGATCCTAACAGGCACGATGTTATCAGGGTCCCACTATAATAGAAGGAGTGTCAGAGTTAAACAGAATAGGTTTAGATAAGATCACAATCCTCCTCACCACGATGCGATGCTATCGTTGAGTGAGTATAGTATTTGAAGTAATTATCATTAATAGATATTGGCAACAGGAAGAGTGGTCACTGCTAGGACCTGAACACATTTCTGCATGACAAAATAAAACAAGTTCTGTCCGAATGGTGGATAAGGATATGGTTAAGAGACTTAGCTGCCTTCAGTTTTTTTAATTTTTTTTTTTTTTTCACTTGAAATGATGGATATGGAATTAAGAGAGAAATATTGAATGGTGACCTTGCCCTGTGCCTTCTGTTTCGTGGCAAACTGCCACTTCGGTCTTCCTCATGCTGCTTTTCTGATGTCTGCTTCACCAGACGTCCCGCTCCACGTTTTGTGGACAGACTCTGGTCCCAGAGCCTGCCTCAAGAGCCGAGGTCACTGCCAAGAGGTCACCGCCAAGAGTGACCTTTCAGTGCCTTAAGGAGGCCTACAAGAAAGCTAGGGAGGGACTTTTTAGGCTCTCAGGTAGTGACAGGACCGTGTCAGACGTCAAATCCTTTTTACATCTTTTAAGTTTGTCCTAAAATACATTAAAAATAGTGGAAGGTTGGATGCCTTGAATAGAAGTGGCTTGAGTGCTGTTTACAGTAGGAACGGCAGCTGTTGACTTGAGCAACAGTGCTGTGAGGTGTGGTAGAACCTCCAGTATCTGGAGGGGGCCTACAAAAAAGCTGGGGAGGGACTTTTTAGGCTATCAGGAAGCGACAGGACTAGGGGGAATGGAAAGAAGTTGGAGGTGGGGAGATTCAGGCTGGAGGTGAGGAGGAAGTTCTTCAGCATGAGAGTGGTGAGAGCCTGGAAGGGGTTGCCCAGGGAGGTGGTTGAGGCCCCATCCCTGGAGGTGTTTAAGGTCAGGTTGGATGAGGCACTGGCCAGCCTGATCTAGGGTAGGGTGTCCCTGCCCATGGCAGGGGGTTTTGAACTAGATGAGCCTTGTGGTCCCTTCCAATCCTGACTGATTCTATGATTCTAATTTTATGACGCCCATCATTGTTAGTAGAGGAGGGTGCAGCAAGGGGCTGTCTTACAGGTGTGGTAACAAAGGTACATCTTTCTAGACTTTTAGCCCTACAACTGTGCACTTATTTGAATTCTTTGCAGCAATATGGGGCATGGGAGAGCTTCATGGCAGGCCAGCCTAGAAGACTGTCTCTACAGAAGAAGTAGGAAGAGAGGTACAAAGTCGACAGAAACACAGCCAAATGTCTGTCTCACTGTTCACTCTGACCATGGCAGACTTTCTGCATTGTCAGAAAGGTGGTGGCACTGTAAAAGGTAACACCAGTTTTGATGTGGCAAATTCTCTGTCAGACTCTTTAGTCTTTGTCCCCTGAAGCTATTAGTGTGTACAGGTAAAACAGCACAGAATGAAAATAATAATTTATAGCCCTGGCAAAAATGTTATCAGCTTAGGAAAACTTAGGGGAAAAAAAAAAAGAGTCAGTGGATAGTTATGTTTGTGCTTTTTGTAATGAAATAGCAGAAGCATCACTAAACTTTCATATGGCAAAGCCATACCGAAACAGTACACGATGAAAGGGTGCAGTTCTAAACCCCTTTTAACTATTCATCATTAGCAGAAACAAGCAAGTGTGCAATACACAGAACTGAAAGGGCAGAATCTGATTTCCAAGGAGCAATATTCTGTCTGTTTATTGTGACAATATTGAACTCTAATGTGCTATTTTTCATCCTTACAGCACTTAGCTAATTAAGTAAGCTAAAAAAAATAATATTCTAAATTAATAGAGCACTTGCCCAGATTACTCAAATATTGGTCTTGTACACAAAACCCCACGCACAGCTTTTCTACTTATCTCCATGTATTTGTCTTCTCAAATGTGTGATTAACTCCAGAGCACTGAAATCTTTTTGATTATCACTGAAGATGAATGTATCAGGACAATCAGCAGCATATGGAACACAGAATGCTGCCAGATGTTAACACACCAAAATAAAGCAGAACCATCCATGCACTCCATCTCTTGTCTAAAAATAATATACTCATTGACCTTAACCCTATCAAACCAGTCGCATCTTCAAGGTCAAATAAAATAACAAATATTTATCTTCTGTGAAGAGGTTTATAGGTTGCACTTGCAGTGTTCAGTGTCACAAAACGCTAAGCATACTTCAGCCCTTCCGCACTGAATGGAAGCTTAGGGTGCTCAGCACCTCCCACTGGTGCTCAGTGGCAGGCAAAACCAAGTCCTAAGTGCAGCATTAACTACCATTTAAAATTTGTGAGCGTCATGCACTCCTTTTCATTGCTTTATATTTTTTTCCAAGACTATAAATGGAAAAACACCCAGTTAGAGTAAAAAAATACAGCCATATAAACTGTGATCTCTAACACATACTTCAGCCTGTGTTATATCTTGTCTGGAAAGAGTAACTTCAATAGTCTTTGCTACTGCAATTTATTAATGAGAAATTAATTACCTTTTTTTTTTTTTTTTTTTTTTTAAGTGATATAGTCAAAGCAGTGTACTGATGCAGCTCTCATGAAGCTGGGTACCATGCTGCAGTGAGCCATGCCACCCACCCTGAACATCTTTGCAAGTGCTCGTGCAGAGCAGCACAGCCAAAGCAGAAAACAATGGCAACATCATGATCATATTTCTGAAGAGTTCAGGAGACCTCACTGTTGTGGGAGTTACAGTGAACAAAGAATGAGACAGTCACAACATCTTTGATCCACCTTACAGAGGAATGCTTATTAAAGGTCAGAAAAGCCATTTAGTCCCACATATGCCACTAGCCAGAGCAAGCACAGCAGACACTACTACAAAGCCACTTCAACTCTGCAACAAGTGCTAACAATTGGCTTGGAAGAGGGAATGCAGGGAATGTTAAGGAGGCACAACCACACCAAGTGGTCTCACATTTGTGAGAGGTCAAGCTTCAACACATGGATATCCTTCTGACTTTCCACTGCTCAATGTGGTGGTGGAGGGAGAAGCACTTTCACATGCAGCCACTACATATGAAGCCATTTACTACACACAGGTGCCTGCTATTGTTGCTGCATGCATTGAAGATTTAGCAGCCCGGGGAGAGTACCATAAAGTGAGTCCTGAGGATGCATGTGATGCTGAGAGTCTCCCTGCAAATGTTTCCACACCCATCCCAGGGTGTGTTCTCTGCTTTTCAGCCTGCTTAATCGGGGTTCTGGTACCTGATGGTGGATGATTGAGTACAGAACTCAAGATTCAGCATACTCCCTGAGGCATGCTGTACCACCACATCAAAGTGCACACATCTGGCCTCCTGAAAATGCAATACCATTGCTCTCACCTTGCAAATCTGTGACACAGATACCTGCCACAATGATCCTTAGAGATCAAATAGGATTTCTTGAGAAAGAGATACAGAACACTTAGGAAAAAAGTCCTAAGTAAAGCTAAAAAGAATACTTTGAAAAAAACTACCCTGATTCAATATTTGGTTAAACACAAAGTGTTAATTCCAACTTCAGTTAGCAAGAAACTGGAGTGAGGAGGGAGAACATTCAGAAGGAAAAAAAGCTGTAGGCAACGGGGAAGGGATATGCCAAGGAAATGTAGCAATTTACTTCTGTACCTCCCAGCAAGCCCTTGCTAAATTTCAATTAGACTTTGAAAACAGTACCCTGTACTGTTGTGACCAACTGTCTAGCTTTCTGTAATGTCCCATCTGCCATTTTCTACAAAAAACAAGAGGGTCTCATTCTGGCCTTTTGAAGTGAGTCTTGAAAGATTTTAGCTACCTGCAGGTGTCTCTGGGCAGCTGAACAAGTGAAGCTGGCTGCAGACATTCCTCAGCATCAGGGTGCCAAAAGCCACAGGGTCACCTGCTCTGTTTCAATCCCTCACACCATGCTTCAGCCTCACCTACACCCCTCCTGTCTTCTTGGGCCAGCCTGCTCTTAAACACACCAGGATTTTACTACAACCTCCTGACTATCTCCCAGCCTTTCACCCTCAGTCCTATCAGGAAGCTCTAACTCATATGGAATGAAATCTCCCTTGCTGATACCTACAAGTCTGGCAGGTTTACCTAATGCAACCTACCACATCCTTTTACAGACCACCATCCAGGTGGCTACAAAAAAGTCAGGGGGAACCCTCCCACTACAGAATTACAGAGGATTAAGACGGCATTTTTGCTGGGCAGAGGGGAGGTAGATTGATCAGAGTGAGAAGGGAAACAGGGATATGGTAAAAGAAGTGGATCCCACAAGAGACAAACACTGGCTGGAATTTAGCAAATATGAGTAAGGTATTTATGCAGTAAATGCAACCACATCCAAGAGGAAGAAGCACCATAAAAGCAAAGAGATAAGACTGCAGTGGAATTAAAAATTAACAGCAACAGCAGAACCTGGTCTGCTTCAACACAGGCAGAAAAGAAGAAACAGATATTTTGGACCTACTATTGTTTACTGCTTTATTGCTCTCTTCCCTTTATGCTAATTTGTCCCAGTTTTCTCCCAAAAGTGAGGACAACAGCTTGCAGGAGGAGGAGAGAGGGAAAAATCTTTCTTCACCTCCCCAGCGCCAAGGCACACCTCCCTCAACTCCCCTAAACTTGTCTGTGATGTCCTCACACATGGCAGAAGTTCCTGTTTTGACTCTTTTAAAGAGTGGCCACTTACATCAGAGACTGGCATGTGAAAAAGCAAGCTTCAAAGAAAAACAAACAGCGACAACGAAAAAGGTAGTTTGCGAAATGTGAGATTTCGAGAAATAAATAAAATAATCACCACCACCACCACGTATGAGGGTTTTATTTTAAATAAATAAATAAATATATATATATATATATGCTTCTCAGATATTAACTGGCAAAGAAAGCCATCAAATATTAACCTGTGACAAGAAGAATTTTAAATTGCAAGGCATTTTCTGAGTGAGGATAATCTACATAAATGATGATGTCTCAAATGCTGTGCAGTTTGTTCTAATGCATCAGGAGCACTCAGACTGCTGCTCTTCCCTTACAGCACAGAAAAGAGAGCATTTTGCTATGCAAAACTCAATTATTCCTTAAATACATTAAAAGAGCTCAAATTAAAATAAAATACTATAACCATATTTCATGCTTCACAATTTGGTAAAGGCACTCAACTATTTTCCCACTTCTCTCTACTCTGTGAAATGCAGAGGGGGTACAAGTTTATTAATTAATACTAAGTTAATTACCATGGGATACAAATAAAAAGGTAGCAAATCTGATGAGGACATGCATATAGTTTATCATGAGTGGAATACTGAAATATGTACAAGACCCTGTAGATCACAGGATCTCAGGGGTTGGAAAGGACCCAAAATGATCACAGGATGTCAGGGGTTGGAAGGGACCCAAAAAGATTACCCAATCCAACCCNTCGAAAGGCACCCAAAAACTTGCCCCAGCCCACCCCCCCTGCCACAGCAGGACCAGACAATCCAGCTCAGGTCATACAGCAACACATCCAGACAGGCCTTGAAAGGCTCCACAAAAGGAGACTCCACAGTGTCTCTGGGCAGCCTGTGCCAGGGCTCTGGGATCCTTACAGTCAAGAAGTCCCCCTTGTGTTGAGCTGCAACCTCCTGTGCTACAGCTTCCATCCATTGCTCCTTGTCCTATCCCAGGCAGCAGTGAGCAGAGCCTGTCCCCCTTTCCTGACCTCCAGCCCTCAGATATTGATAACCATTTATTCAATCCCCTCTCAGCCTTCTCTTCTCCAGAATAAGCAGCCCCAGGGCCCTCAGCCTCTCCTGATCAGGCAGTGCTCCAGTGCCCTCATCATCCTCATAGCCCTCCACTGGACCCTCTCCAGCAGATCCCTGTCCCTCTGAAACTAGGGAGCCCAAAACTGAAGGCCATACTCAAGATGAGGTCTCACCAGGGCAGAGTACAACTTCCAGTCCAACACCTCTGCCAGAGCAGGACCAGAGAATCTAGCTCAGGTCGTACAGGAAAACATCCAGATGGGTCTTGGAAGTCTCCAGAGAAGGAGAACCCAGGTTTGACCAAGAGAACCAAAAGCTACAGGCAGACTAAGACAGATCCCAGCCTACCTACAGACAGCTGCCTGTCTGGGTGGCTGTACAGAACTCCAACCAGAAAACCCTCACACTGCCACTCTGAAGATTAAAAGTAGCTGGCTACTACAGATAGCAGGTTTTTGACCTGAGGAGACCAGCCACAGATTAGTGAGTAACTTAACTGCATTTTGAACCCTGTGTCCTCAGCCCCTCAGATGCTGCCCACTCCAACAGCTGCATTCAGATATCCTCCACAAGTGTTGCTCCGGTGCTGAACCTCCCAGATGCCACTAAGGAGTCCCTGCTGTATGCCACTGCCCAGCCCTCCACACTCCCTTCCCACAGATTCCCTTCACAGACACACTGAATCCTCTTTTCCTTATCAGGCTGATACAGGCCTGCCCACACACTCCTCCCTCTGACAAGACGATGAGAATGGAGGGCAGGATCCAGCTGCTCATTGTTTTGCTTCACAAAACCCTGCCATGGGCACAGATTAACACCAAAAACTACATGGCAGCAGCCAAGGGAAAAGGCCTTTCACAGCTGCCTCCACACAACTACTGGAGTGATGGCATGAGCTGCTGCTTGGTGCCCATCGCGGGCTACACGATTCAACAGCACTTCTCTGTCCAAGGGCCTCGTTCCCACCAAGATGTCTCCTCAGACAGGGAAAATATTGGCAGCTGGGAAAAGCAAGAAAAAGGCTTTTGCTTAAACAGGCTCCAAGTGTCTTGAATTTAAGAGCTTCTTATTCACAGCAGTTATTCTTTCCTTGGCTTACATGATCAGCCTAGAGGGGTCTTCTGCTCCTCTCACCTGCCTGCTCACATTACACTGGATGATTGTGAGAATCCACTTCCCTGTTAAAGGCAGGAATTACAAGTTACAGGTTTTCTTCCTAGCAATGCATTCCTGTCTGCTCCTGGGTACCCACAACCTACTGAAAAGTTCTGTGAAGCAGCAAGGCACAAAGACTTGATGGTAGAACTAGTGATTAAATCACACCGTGCTCCTTGCAGGCTTCTCAACACCTAGAGATGGAGAGCAGTATTGCACACCACTTCAAGGCTTTGCTTGCCAAACCACCAAGATTATCTTCAGTTTCAGAGAACCTGGAAACCTATAGGTGATCTTGCTGTAAAGCAAGGGAGCAAGCCCTTGTTTTAGAAGTATACTTTCTAAGTTTGAAAAGATGCTCCTGTGCGTTTCGTCTCTCTGGGACTATCAACTCCTATGGAGCAGTTCATGTTAAGTGGAAGGCAATGGAAGGCAACAACCTCTATGCCAAACAGTTGGTATCCATCTGCACTATGCAGGTTTGAAAAGATACTCCTGTGTGTTTCATTTTCTTGGGACTATCAACTACTGTGGAGCAGTTCATGTTAAGTGGAAGGCAATGGAAAGCAACAACCTCTATGGCAAACAGTTTGTATCCATCTGGTCTATGTACAGAGCTGAGGGCAGGAGAACTTTGCCAGTTTGCAAAGTTACAGGAATTACAGATTATTAGAAGTAGGAATTATAGGAATTACAGATTATTAGAAGTACCTGACTAGGAAACCTATCACTCTAAATCTAAGCATCTAAATAGATATCTCTAGATATTTAATAATGATATGAGGAGTTCATACTAAAATAGAAATTAAATGTTCGAGTAAGTTTTAAAATTTGAAATTCTTTGCTGTTATTAAAAAAAAAAAAGGTTCTTAAGATCTCTGTTGCAGGTTGTTCCACCAATAGCAACAGGAAATCAAATGTTCAGGGGAGTTTTAAAATCTGAAATTCTTTGCTGTTAGAAAAAAAAGGGTTCTTAAGATTTGTGGTGCAGGTTGTTTCATCAATAGCAACAGGAACACAATGGGGTAATACTTTTTCTTAGGGGATTTGATCACTCTGCAATTCATGAATATTGACTTCTAGAGGAGAAAAATTAACAACTTTAAGCCACTCTGCTAAATCCATTAAGTCTGAGTGTTCTGCAGCCCTGATACAGACCTTAGAATCACAGAATCAGTCAGGGTTTGAAGGGACCACAAGGATCATCTAAGTCTCAAACTCCCTGCCATGGGCAGGGACACTCTAACCTGGATCAGGCTGGCCAGTGCCTCATCCAGCCTGGCCTCAACCACCTCCCTGGGCAAGTCCTTCCAGGCTCTCACCACTCTCATGCTGAAGAACTTCCTCCCCACCTCCAACTTCTTTCCATTCCCCCTAGTCCTGTCGCTTCCTGATAGCCTAAAAAGTCCCTCCCCAGCTTTTTTGTAGGCCCCCTCCAGATACTGGAGGTTCTACCACACCTCACAGCACTGTTGCTCAAGTCAACAGCTGCCGTTCCTATTGTGAACAGCACTAAAGCCACTTTTATTCAAGGCATCCAACCTTCCACTATTTTTAATATATTTTAGGACAAACTTAAAAGATGTAAAAAGGATTTGACATCTGGCACGGTGACTCAATTAATTATTGAGATGAATTAATTAGCTGGATCTGTCTCCTGAGCCAGCAGCAGTGAGACTGTGTTCAGCAACACAGCACTGCTTCAAGTAAGAAGCACTTCAGCAGGATATTACATATACAGGCTGTACACAGAGCAGAGTATCAGAGTAGTAGGTAGGAAATGAATCCTGTGAGGTAGTCACACTGTTAGCACAGAACTCAGGTAAGATACTTGTAGTCAGCTACAAACATTGTTTCCAACAGAGACTAACTGCAAGAATTGTGATATTTACTCACACGAGGTTCCCTGAATTTCTCTTTCTTTTCCTTTCAATACCAAAAATTCACAATAAGGCCCTTTTCCAAAAATTACCTGATGTTTTTAGAGTGAAATGTTCTCATTCACAAATGTACTACACCTACTGTCAGTTGCTAATGTGAATGTTTGAATGAACGTAGGGAGGTGATGCTCTACTCAACCTTTCCAAAACAGCCATAAAAAACATAAACAAATGCAACTCCCCTTATGAACAACAAAGAGCATGTAGCTAGTGAAAAAAACACAACTGTGCCAAGGAAGCAGAAAAATCATAAATAAAAATAATTGCTTCAAGAAAAACAACAGCAACAACAAAAGATAAAAGAAAAATATGTAGAAGCTGCCATTGGGTTTCTGTGGTTTAAACAGCAAAGTTCTATCACAAGGTTTACATTTCTTCACACAGTAACTGAATGTAACAAATGTAGGACTACAGGAAACATCTGATATGTGGGAAAAAAAGAAACAATATTTAGAATCACAGAATAATCCAGGTTGGAAGGAACCTTTGGAGGTCATCCAGTCCAAACTCCAGCTCAAAGCAGGGTAAACTTCAAAGTCAGATCCAACTTCGAAGTTAACTCAGATTGCTCAAGATCAAATCCAGTTCAGTTTTGACTATCTCAAAGGATGGAGTTGCTCAGGGGACAAAACAACATTGCTGAAGACTACAGCTTTGCTTCCAGGAACTTTTTCAGGTTTACAAATGTCTTTATAGTAGTAGGCAAAACACAAGGAAAATCTTTCGAGTGTTAGCAAAAACAGACTTTATGGGGTTTAATTTGACAAGAAACAAATGATTGTCTTTCCAATTTAGGAAGAAAAAAAGGAAACAAATAGATTGTCCTTCCAGTCTAGGAAGGGAAGAAAAAAAAAAAAAAAANAAAAAAAAAAAAAAAGAGGAGTCCTGAAGATTTTCATCCCACATTTCTCTGGTATACTTTGAGAAAGTAGTCCTAATCCCATTACAACCATCAAATGAAAAAGTCAGCTCTGTTCACTGCTTAATTTTAAGTTTATTAAAACCAGAATACCTAAGCTAAAGGTTTAGGTTTTTTTTAACAGCAAAAGTGGTATTTGCCCAAGTGTCCAAAGTATTAACAGACCTTCAGATCTGCCTGTGCTATCAAAAGGAATCACAGAATGGTTTAGGTTGGAAGTGACCTCAAAGCTCATCCAGTTCCAACCCCCTGCTACAGGCAGGGACATCTCCCACTAGCACAGGTCACTCAAGGACTCAACGAGGTCTTGAACACCTCCAAGGAAGTTAAAGTGCATAGAATCACAGAATGCGATCACATTGTGTGATTCTGCACTCCACAACCTCTCTGGGCAACCTGTGCCAGTGTCTCACCACCCTCACTGCAAATAACTTCCACCTAACATGCACTTTCAATCTCCTCTCTGCCAGTTCAAACCCATTGCCCCTTGTCCTGGCATTCAAGCCCTTGCCAATAGTCCCTCCCCAGCCTTCCTGTAGGCCCCTTCAGATCCTAGAAGGCTACTCTAAGGTCCCCTGGAAGCCTTCTCTTCTCCAGGCTGCAGAGCCCAAACTCTTGTAGCCTATCCTCAGAGCAGAGCTGCTGTAGCCCTCTGAGCATCTTCATGGCCTCCTCTGGACCCACTCCAACAGTTCCATGTCCTTCCTGTGCTGGGGGCTCCAGAACTGCACACAGTTCATGTCAAGTCTGTAATAACAGTGATCAGAAGTATCTATTCCAAGTGTATGTAATATCCTTCTATAAAGCAGGTCTTTATGTTAACCCATTCATGCCAAGTCTGTAATAGCAGTGATCAGAGGTATCTACTCCAAGTGTATGCAATACCCTTCTATAAAGCAGGTCTTTAAGCTAACCCATTCATGCAGAGTCTGTAATAGCAGTGATCCAGCGAAAACAATGCTTCTTCAGAAGATCACTGCATGTCCCAAGATTGTCTAAACACTTCTGGAGATAGAAATTGCCTTTTTTTTTTTTTTTTTTCCCTCTTTTTCAATATGGGGTCACCTTTTCAGAATATTCTGACAAAATTTGCAGTATAGACAAAGAGTATTGAAGCTCAGACTTAAAACCAATACAAACAAAAATGAAATGAAGACCTATGAATGCCATGGCTTCCAGTGCACTGAGTTGAGACCACTAAAGCACTGCCTTTAAGTAACATGGTCCACATACTTTCTGCAATAAGCATGACTAATTTAGAATATATTGTATGGCAGATGCCTCTTGATATCTAACAAAGTAATTTTAGTCAGATCTTGATATGTGCAGCAATTAAGGCAAATTTAATACACGTGAGACTAATGCAGCTATTTATTTTCTACACCATCCATTAGTATAAATTCAGCATTCAGCAACTAATGCTAAGGGAAAAAAAAAATTTAAAAGCCACTTAAAAAAAATAAAATCAGATGTTAGCACTGATAGACGACAGCTTGGTTCAGCAAACAAGGAAGTGACATTTCCCTTCTGTAAAACAACTATTAACCTGTGCTCCAAATAACTTTCTGTGGACGGTTGCCATAGATGAGCTAATTGGAGAGGAGCCAAAGCGCACTGTCCGTGGAAGCTGACAACGCCTGTTTTCAAGTGCTCTGCCTGAATGGCAGTTCAGGCTATTCCCCAAAGAACACCCCACAAGGTAAGGAAGCAAAGTATCTACATACCAAGGTGTTATTATTCAGATCCATCTTCCCAGCAAAGGGTCCCCATGTCGTTCCAACCGGAAGCTGCTGCCGGCTCTGAATCTTGCGCTCTCCGTCTTTCTGGACCACCTCCAACTCTCCTGCAAACAAAGAGAACAAGCAGTGTTGAGAGTACTTTCACTTGTGCCTTGACAACAGCCACCTCTGCCTTTGTGTTGGCTTTACACACGCAGCCTTCTGAGGGGCCATATAATGAGAATTAATTATGGCCGTCTGAAAAAATAACCCATCTTGTCATCCTGCGAGAGAAAACACAAACCTTTCCCCCTCCCAACTGTATTCAAATTGGGTCCAGAAACTCCTATTTCTTTCCTGAGTCTTTTCACATGCATTGGAGTTTGAAGGCAGTTTTTATTCAGGACAGTGGTTTCATTAAAGTTCTTAAGAAATACTGAGAACAGGGGAGGCAATAGCTAAAGAGTGCAGCAGCAGCCACACCTGGAGCATTAACCTCCTCCAAGCATTTCTCTTTCACAAGATCACCTTTTGAAGCATTCAGCTACTAACCATTTAAGAGACCTACCACACAGCAAAGTAAATCCACAAGCATGCTACTGATTCTGAAGCAACTACTACAAATATTTCCTACAGCAAAAGAAAAAGATGTTGAGCCAAGTAAGATTTTACAAGCAGCAGGAGTTCAGAATTGGACCCAAAATATTTCTTGTATTATTTTATAGATATTCTATTTTTATATATCTATATATCTATATCTATCTATATATTCAATTTTATATATACATGTTATAAATATATAAATATATCAATATCTTCTATAATATTCTATTATATTCAAAATAATTTAAACTGTTAGCTTAAGGTTTTAACACAAAATACATAAAACTAGTGGGGAGGCAATACAGTGATTAATTTCTTTTTTTTTTTTTTTGAGGGTGCACTA
>VWZE01007681.1:329003-353365 GCA_013396675.1 Eubucco bourcierii | reverse complement strand
AAAAAAAAAAAAAAAAAAAAAAAAAAGAAAAAAATACTTTTGATAATTGAGATCTTAGCCATACGCAGCTTTAACGGATGGGATCTTTTTGATGTTCCATTAATGATTTGCCTACGATGAGCCTCTACTCAGAGGGAAAAAAAAATAAAATAAAATAAATGTACTTCATAGGTAAGTAGTAGGGGGACTGGTAAGTGGTATGAAAAGTGAACAAAGAGGAACTGGTTGACAGCAGTGAATCAGAAGCTATTAGCTTAACACAAAGAGCTTTGAATTAGCTTATAATTGCACTGGAAAAGATAACATAATGGAGGTGGCAAAACAGAAACATTCCTTTTCCACAGGACTCATTCAACAGCCCACAACTCTGGAACAAGTAACTGAGAGACTGAAGCAGTAACCCAAAATAGGCTAAGCTATGGCACTTTATGATGAATGAGTGAACACTGCCTTCCAGTCGAGCACTGGCTGGACAGCTGCCACAGCTACAGTGGAAGAATGCTGGGCAACAGGCAAGCCATTGAATCATCCAATGATAGTCACAGCATAGAATCATAGAATGGTAAGGTTGGAAGGGACCTCAAGGATCATCTAGTTCCAACCCCCTGCCATAGGCAGGGACACCTCCCACTAGTACAGGTTACTCAAGGCCTCAATTCCTCATCATGGAATACTTTGGAAGGGACCTTTAAATATCATCTAGTCCAACATCCCCTGTAAAGACCAAGGATCTTTTCAACTAGATCAGGTTGCTCAGAGCTCTATCCTACCCAAACCTGAATAATTCCAAGGATGGGGCATCTACCACTCCTCTGGGCAACCTGCTCCAGTGTTTCACCACCCCCACTGCAATAACTTTGTGCAAATGGCCAATCATCTCACATTACTGTGTTTGTCTGCTGGGGATTTAATACATTGTGCTACCTGAACCTCCCCTCTCTCCACACTGGGCAGTACTGTACCTGTTCTGCTGTGTGCTGACTGCAGCAAGGCTATCTGGGAGGTGCCAGGGTGCAATGTGTTTTACAGACCTGCAGGTTCACTGAGGCATGTAGGAAATGTACTCGTCTTAGTAGAAAGACACCCCTTAATTCACACCAGAGTAATGGAGTAAATTACAATCAATCTTACAAAGAAATTTTACAATTTGCTTTGCAAAGAAAATTGCATTCCCAGGGCTTTTGGAATAAAACAAACAGAGGTTATTTAGGTTGTCCAGCAGCAAAGGTAACAATTTCGTTTTGCTGGCCCAAAGGCAAGAAAATAAGGCCAGAGCTCTGTCAGGATGAGGATGAAGAGAGGAACAGACTTGGGACTGGAAGTTAAAGAAACAGCTCTGTGGGAGGGTTACTATTCTGCTGCCACTGAAGGGCAGGAGGGTTTCTGAACAGAGTAGACTTCATCCTCTCTCTGAAACCACTGCTATGCCTCAGGACCTCATCCCCCTAACGCTGATCCTTCATGCTTTAATCCTTTTTAGAGAGAAGGGTGAACCAGACTTCTTGGTACAATGGCCATGAGAGAAGTAGACACAAGCATAACCCACAGGCAGTTACTGTTGTAAGCTACTGCTCTCCTTTGCCTATGCTTAGCATCCAGCCTGCAGAGCAAACAACTCAGGAGAACCTGCCATGTGCCACTTCATTCCCAACTGAGCCCCTTAACATTGCTCCATCTTGCCAGTGCTCCTACAGGGCAGCTGTGCACTCTAGGTAAGGATGACAAAAGAAAAAGCTTATCCATTTTCTGTAACAAAAAATCTTGCTGCTTTCTACCTTTCTTTCAGGGCTCTAAAGTCAGAAGAAAAGTTTCTGTATCTCTTCTACCTGCTGCTAGTATGGAAAATGGCAGAGAGTGCAGGTGCAATCCTTATCTGCAACAGTGCTGTCCTAAAACCAAGCAATAAAGGTGAGAATATCCTGAAAGTGAGGGGGAGGCCAGGCAAAGATTTCCAGAATGAAAAATCATAGAGGAGGTGGTAGATTAAAAAACAAGGTAAGAGAGAGGAAGTCCAGGGAAGGAACCATCAAGACCCACATTGGGTGTGATGGGGATGCAGAGACACAAACTGGAAAATCTGGAACAGAAGATACCCAAGAAAACCTTGACGGAGTGTGAGAAGTGAGCTACACTGCCAGGCCCAAAACATCAGGACAGAAGTGCATGATTTCATGTTTGAAACCTAATGTAAACACTATTACCCTTTTTCAGCCAAGACATCTGTCATTAAAGTGCTTAACTCAAACTAAAGCACCAGAATAGAGCATTCTTAACCTCGTATCACTGCTCAGCTGAATCCTGGATACACTGAAAGCTTAGAGCATGTCTATGCTACACCCAGTGATGTGATTCCACCTGAAATCTGCCAAACCCATTGCCTGCCTTGGAGCAGCCAGACCAGCATGTAGGCTATAAAACTCTTCTTAGGAAAAGGTTTCTTTAATGGTCATTAAGTTTTCTCCAGACTCCAGCTACAAGCACCACACTGACAAACAGCCCAGCCTAACAGATGTCACCTTATGGGTAGCTCCAGATTCTAGGCTGCAGTGCAGAGTTAACTTCAGTGCTGTGAAGGTAGATTATGCCTGGCAACACAAGCAAGAGTTTTCAGAGACCACAGTTTAAAGAAGTGCAAGCAGGGACACTTCAAAGCTCAAAGTTCTACTCTGTAAAGTCTTTTCTTGCTTGTATAAAATGAATAAAAAGGGAAGAATTTTACATCCCTATAGTGCCTCACAACCCTGTGAAATACAGCACTTAGGAGGAACACACGAACACATGCCAGGTTAGGAAAGCACAGAGCTACAGTGGTGAATGCATTTGCATCAACCTGAAATGGCAACACAACCCCTGAATGTTGGGGAGTGGTGAGGAGGTTGATCAAACAGTGTATGAACTGAGTAACCCACAAAGATGCAGCTCGTGAAAGACTACACAACTGCCCAAGTACACCATCAATACCATTTTTAAGGTTTAAGCTGAACTATTATAAAGTACTATTTCTTCTTGGAAGTCAGGAAAGGAGCACATAATGAGCACTGCTGCTAGACTTTGATTAGCTTTCTAGTAGAACAGCCTCTTCAACAGCTGTAGAGGCTCTTCCTTTATTTGGACTGCTTTGTTGAGCTTATAGAAACCTGCTCAAAGGGAAAAAACTGAGAGACAGGAGTAGAAAAGACATTTACTCAAGATACACTAAGAAAGCCAAAGAACTGTTCACTTGCTTCAAAGTCACATTGCATGACATGAAAAACACCCTTCTCATATCAGCATCTAGTCTACAGAAGCCAAACAAACTCAGCCATCAGGGCAAAATCTTGATCCTGAGATGAAGTTTAAGAGTCTACCAGTAGTTTTCAGTTTGCTTACTATGAGAACAATTTACACCTCTCTTTTCAAAGTCTGCATTTCCTACAAGAATTAAACAAGAAAACCCCACAAGACTTTTTTTGTCTTTCTTGATAACTTTCCTCTTCACATCTGGACACACAGTTCCAATGATTTTATTTTTTTTTTTCTCCCTGCATATGTTTAGATTAAAATAAGCAGATTTGTTTGCAACAACACAGAAAAGAAGTCCCAAAAGACAATCGGTGCAGCTTAATCACAGCAACATGCAGGTTGTCCAAGTCCCTCAGGATCACCAAGTCTAACCTAGGACCCTACTCTACAAGATTCATCTTAAACCATAGCCCTAAGTACCACAGTCAAACCACCCTTAAACACATCCAGGGTAGGTGACTCCACCACCTCCCTGGGCAGCTCATGCCAGTCCCTGACCACTCTCTCCACGAAAAGCTTTTTCCTAATGTCTAATCTAAACCTCCCCAGTCTCAGCTTGAGGCCATCCCCCCTTGTTCTGTCTCCAACTACCTGTGAGCAGAGCCCAGCAGCAGCCTCTCCACAGTGCCCCTTCAAGTAGCTGTAGACAGCAATGAGGTCTTCCTGTGATAGGACAGGGAGCAATGGATGGAAGCTGCAGCACAGGAGGTTCCAGCTCAACACAAGGGGAACTTCTTTACTGTAAGGGTCCCAGTGCACTGCCACAGGCTCCCCAGAGAGGTTGTGGAGTCTCCTTCTCTGGAGCCTTTCAAGGCCTGTCTGGATGTGTTGCTGTGTGACCTGAGCTAGACTGTCTGGTCCTGCTGTGGCAGGGGTGTTGGACTCAATAGATATTAGGAGTAAGTTCTTTACAGTGAGGGTGGTAAGGAACTGGAACAGGCTGCCCAGAGAGGTTGTGGTTGCTCCCTCCCTGGAGGTGTTCAAGACCAGGTTGGATGAGGTCTTGAGTGACCTGTTCTAGCGGGAGGTGTCCCTGCCTATGGCAGGGGGTTGGAACTAGATGATCCTTGAGCTCCCTTCCAACCTTGCCCTTCTATGATTCTATGATCTCTTTGGGTCTCTCCCTGACATCCTGTGGTCTCCTCAGCCTCCTCTTTTTCAAACTAACCATCCCCAGCTCCCTCAGTCACTCCTCATAAGATCCATTCTCCAGGCCCTTCACACCAGCTTTGTTGCCCACCTCTGGACCCACTCCAGTGCCTCCACATCTCTCTTGAAAAGCCCTCCCTGCAGTTTTCTGGGAGAGGAATTCTGTAAAGCCAGTGTTCACATGGACCCTCCCTACTGGCAAAACCGATTCCCAGTGACGCTGTAACAGGCTGCAGACCCAGTGGGGTAAGTTCCTTATCCCAGCTACACGCAGCTCACGCAGTTTTGCTCCCTCCCTCTCTCCATCACCAGCACACATGATACAGCAATTCCAGACTTAGCAAGTGCAGGTTGATGATGTTACTGAAGAGGGTTTTCTTGATAAGATCATCATCTGCCAAGTGTAAGGTCCTGCACCTGGGTAGGCACAATCCCAAGCACAAATACAGGCTGGGTGGTGAATGGCTGGAGAGCAGCCCTGAGGAAAAGGACCTTGGAGTCTGGGTTGATAAAAAGCTCAACATGAGTCTGCAGTGTGCACATGCAGCCCAGACAGCAACCGAGTCCTAGGCTGCATCAAGAGAAGCGTGGCCAGCAGAGCAAGGGAGGTGATTCTGCCCCTTTACTCTGCTCTCGTCAGACCCCACCTGGAGTACTGTGTGCAGTTCTGGAACCCTCAGCACAGGAAGGACATGGAAGTGTTGGAGCGGGTCCAGAGGAGGGCCACAAAGATGATCAGAGGGCTGGAGCAGCTCTCCTATGAGGACAGGCTGAGGGAGTTGGGGCTCTTCAGCCTGGAGAAGAGAAGGCTTCGAGGGAACCTGATAGTAGCCTTCCAGTATCTGAAGGGGGCCTACAGGAAGGCTGGGGAAGGATTATTTACAAGGTCCTGCAATGACAGGACAAGGGGCAATGGGCTTAAACTGGCAGAGGGGAGATTTAGACTAGATGTTAGGAGGAAGTTCTTTACAGTGAGGGTGGTGAGGCACTGGAACAGGTTGCCCAGGGAGGTTGTGGATGCTCCCTCCCTGGATGTGTTCAAGGCCAGATTGGATGAGGCCTTGAGTAACCTCTACTAGTGGGAGATGTCCCTGCCTATGGCAGGGGGTTGGAACTAGATGATCCTTGAGGTCCCTTCCAACCTTACCATTCTATGATTCTATGATTCTATGATCTGTTTCTGGACCCCTGGGTGCACTTCCTTTCCTCAGCAGAGGAATAGTGGTCTCTGACAGACATCCCTTTGTGGGCAGATTCTCCCCTGATGTATGCAAAGACATCTCAGTCCTCGGTCAGTCTGTTTCTCCATTGCTCAAATAGAGCTAGAGGTATATGGAGCGTTGCACACAAGGCAGAAGGAGGCAGACACAATTGAAAACACAGCTCATGCATTTCCAGACTGATCAGACTGAAAGCTTTCCTAAGACAGATGCTATTCTGCAGGGAAAAAATTAAACATTTCACCATCGCCTCCAACAATCTTTCCTTACGATTTTTTTGGGGAATTCCCTTAGCTGAAAAGATGTTAACTCTTCTTTCTCATGATATTATTTACATAAATACATAAATATTATTTGCATAAATAATACATAAAGCAACTGATAGGGATTTGTATGTTTACACAAGACTGTTGGATTGCCTTTTCACTTGGAAAAAGGAAGCCTCTGTCGTTAGCGAATGCAGAAAGCTACTAAAGTTAACTTGATAGGAAGACTGCTGTATTAATATTGGTGTCACAAAATGCATTAAATGGACAAAAACTGTTTTGGAAAGCATTCTTTTTAACTCTAAAAGCAAGAGCAGTGAGATCATCTGTGACCATATCTGTGGTGTCTTCTCAGTTTACAGTACTTATGCTTAGAGATAGAAGGATCTATTTTCATCTCCCATCCGTGTAACAGCAGATGAAGTTATTTGCTTTCTATCAGATATGCAATGCTCAGAGCTCTGAAAGCACTGCTTAGAGGGCGATTTCTAGCTCAGAGGATGAGCCAAACTACCCAAATGTCTCGTGGAAGCAGCAAATGCTCTAATGCAACTTCCCCATTTTGACATTCACCACAAAGTTCTGAAAGGAGAACACAAAAGAAAACAAACAAAAGAGAAAAATCTCAGAGACACAAAGTGATCGGTGTTTAGCGTGACCATCCAAAAGATCCAGTTAGGCTTGAGATGAGGAAGGTGAGAGGGGGACCAGGACAAAGGAAGCCTGATTGCCATGCTCCACTGCATCCATGCAATATATATTTCCACTCAGTGTAATGATAATTTATATGAAAAGTAACATTATACTACATTTATCTCTATTTATAATAAGTGTGATGCACAAGAGTTCAATGAGTAATTTCTGTGAACTTGCTGGGGATGGCCATGCACAGCAGACACGTGGCTCTGTGCTGCTCTGGCATTCATGAGCTACACACTTATCTCTACACCTTCTATGATTCATATCAGAGAATGGTAAGGTTGGAAGGGACCTCAAAGATCATCTAGCTCCAACCCCCTGACATAGGCAGGGACACCTCCCACTAGAACAGGTCACTCAAGGTCTCATCCAACCAGGTCTTGAACACCTCCAGGGAGGGAGAGCAGCCACAACCTGCCTGGGCAACCTGTGCCAGTGTCTCACCACCCTCTCTGTAAAGAACTTCTTCCTAACATCCAGTCTAAATCTCCCCTCTGCCAGTTTAAACCCAGTGTGACCTCCAGCAGTGACCACCACAGTGTTTTAACACTGTTGCCAGACAGGAATTGATTGCTGGGTTTGGATGTGGACCAGAGTAGCACTGCTGGCTCCTTCACACTGCGCTCACACACATAGCTGAGACTCTGAAGCCAATATCAAGAGCGATGCCCATTTATAAGGCAGACTGAATGAAATAAAGCCTCCAGCAGAGATTGAGCACAAGTCCTGTGCACTGCCTAAATCCTGTTCTGAGGCTTACATGAGATTTAAGTAGAACACTGGCCTTATGGTAGCCTTCTGTACAGAAACATCTTGACCTTCACACGAATAAGTCCCAGTGGCGTCGTGTGGGCAAAGCATGCCTCAGATTGTTTTGCCTTCCCACCTTCCCCTTTATGAGGGTTGGTTTAGAATCACAGAATGGAAGGGACCTCAAAGATCATCTAGTTCCAACCCCCTGCCATAGGCAGAGACACCTCCCACTAGTACAGGTCACTCAAGACCTCATCCAACCTGGCCTTGAACAACTTCAGGGAGGTTGTGGAGCACAGAAGCACAGAACATGATCTCCGATCACGTTCTGTGCTTCTGTGCTCCACAACCTCCCTGGGCAACCTGTGCCAATGTCTCACCATCCTCACTGGAAAGAATTTCTTCCTAACATCCAATCTAAATCTCCTCTCTGCCACTTTAAACACCCCATCCCTGCTTGGACACATGCAGCAACTGGGAAGCCTGAGGAACAGCCACAGCTATAAAATGGGGCACGTTCTGTAGTAGAAGGATGTAGACAAGTCTACCTCCTAGAGAATGGCATTCCAAGACTGACTGTTCACAGCCTAGAAACCTCCTCTGTAAAGAATGACTTAGAACAAGTCCACACTCTTTATGGCCTTAACACAAACTACAGTCTAAGTAAGAAACTCAGGCTCTCAGAGAGCCAGTGCTGGCAACAGGAGCCTTAACTTTCTTTAAGAGTTGCAAGCACTGCTCCTGAAAACTTCCCACAATAAATATAAGGCACTTATTATTCTGAAGAAGTAGGAAAGCACTTCTGGTGAGGAACAGCCATTAAACAGGCACTGCCAACAGATCAAAAAAGAACTGTGACTCAGAACCTCTGTGAGCTACAGAACCACCAAAGTTCCCTCTGTATGATGATGTTTAAAAAAAATAAAGTCTGTTTTTAACAGCTTCCTATTAACAAAGCAATGGTGATGTACTAGGAGAATATAAGAAGCACAGCCTGTTATTGAGCATTAACTGCATAGAGATAGAACAGTTAAGAATATAGGAAGTGATCATATTGAAGAGGTTGTTGGATGACATCTTCATTCTCCTGCTCATAGAATTGGCAGTTTACAAAATTAAATGCAATAGCATAAAAATTCTAAAAATTATCTGTTCCTTCTCTTCCTCTTCAATAATAAAAAAAAAAACCAAACCAACCCACATGCATCAATACAATGAGAACAAATTTAGCCATTACCATTATTTTGATGTACAGAGATACCTTTCAATTTAACAGTTTCTTCCTGACAGGCACAGACAGTTTGCTGTACAAAGAGTCTTGGGGAGGAGTAGTTTTGTTCTACCAGGCATTTTTCCCCCCATATTTTTCATCTCAGTTAAAGTTACATTAAGGAGAAACAAAAAAACCCAAAACATTAAGTTAAAAAGAAACAAAAAAAGTCCAAACAAGTAAGTTCTACTTTTCACTCCTCCACTGGTGTAACTGGCAGCTTCAAAGTTCAAAATCCATGCAGTTCCCTTGAGCCCTGGACAACTCTTTTGCAGATTGTTGGACTTCAGCATTAAAATTAGCTTTCTATCCCACCTCCTGTTCCCTGGACATCCTCTCCTTACCCAGTTCACCTGTCAACTTCCCTCTTTTACAGCCCTCTGTGGCCTCATTGTTCCTGAGTCATACCCAAGTTCCCACTAACCGCCTCCAACAATGTCCAGAAGTAAATGTCAGAAAAACAAGGAGTCAAGCATCTACACCTTCATTCACACAACTGGTTCCTAGCTTTCTGTCTTCCCCTACCGAGGGCAATCAGCCAGTCAAGTACAATCAAATTCCTAAATTTCCTTCAAATTCCTAAAAGCTGTTTCTTAGCACCACCAGATGCAATGCAGAAGCTGAGTCTTTTCAGTGACGCCTGTGTCCTGCCACAGCCATATGATACCATGCTGAGCCTACATTCTCCTGATCTCTTGACTGTACTCATCCCAGAAGCACAAGGCTACAAAGGTTATTTGCTAATACCTAAAAATGTTTATGACTCAGTGTGGACACCACCAACACTGGGCAGACTTAACAGCAGTTGTGTTAACTAGCATCTTTCCTGGTCCATATGCTGACTACTTCTTGCCTTTACACCTCCACAAATCCTACACAGGGAATAGATACTACAAAGGATCTTCTAGTCTACAAACACAATCTCCTCAATGACCTATTGCTAGCTTCCCACCAGCAAGAGTCAAGAGAGGTCCTCACTGCAGTAGCAGTAGTATCGAGGTATGAATGCAGATGTCCATGGAGAGAATGCTACAGCATGGCAATAAGTGATGAGGTAGTGAGAGCCAGCAAACAGTTCTGCCCTTGCTCAAATAAATGCACATTTTTCTCAAATCTTTCAGACTGATCAGTTTTAACATCTCTATTCAAACACTACGAAGAGATTCCTAAATTATCCTCAAGCAATGCTAGAAAGCCTTATGGTGCTGTCCATCAATTAGGATGCAGCTTTCAAGAAAGCAGAATTTCCTAGAACACAGAATCACAAAATGTTAGGGGTTGGAAAGAACCTCAAAACACCACCCAGCACAACCCCGCTGCCAGAGCAGGACACCCTGAGCAGGTTACGCAGAAATGCATCCAGGTGGGTTTCAAAAGTCTCCAGAAAAGGAGGCTCCACAACCTCTCCAGACAGCTAGTTCCAGGGCTCCATTAGCCTCACTATAAAGAAGTCTTTCCTCATCTTGAGGTGGAACCTCCAGTATGCAAGTTAACTAGCAGGAAAATGAAATGAAGACTGAACATTGAACAGTTCAGGTTTCCAAAAGATCAAATCTTATCTGAACGTTGTCACAGTAGATAGGTGAGACCTGATGGTGTGGATCTGTCTATCCGCAGACTTTATGTCGTCCTTCAGCCTGACAAAGCTGCAGCCAGAAAACATGTAGACTGAGAGCAATACAGCCTCTCCATTGGGTCACCATGAAATAAAAGGAAATTTTGTGTATATAAACTTCATTACTGACTCATAGTAAATAAAATATTAATAATGTTTAGACAATGATCACAGGATGGTCTGGCCTGAAAGAACCTCCAGAGGTCATCCAGTCCAGCCCCCTCTGCAGTAAGCAGGGGCTGCCTCAACTAGAACAGGTGGAACTGCTCATCATCTCTCTACAGCTCCAGACAAAGAATCATAGAATGGTAGGGTTGGAAGGGACCTCAAGGATCATCTAGTCTCAACCCCCTGCCATAGGCAGGGACATCTCCCACTACTATAGGTCACTCAAGGCTTCATCCAGCCTGGCCTTGAACAACTCCAGGCAGGGAGCAGCCACAACCTCCCTGGGCAACCTGTGCCAGTGTCTCACCACCCTCACTGCAAACAACTTCCACCTAACATCCAGCCTAAATCTCCCCTCTGACAGTTCAAACCCATTGCCCTTGTCCTGGCATTGCAAGACCTTGTCAATAGTCCCTCCCCAGCCCTCCTGTAGCCCCCTTCAGATACTGGAAGGCTACTCTAAGGTCTCCTGGAAGCCTTCTCTTCTCCAGGCTGAAAAGCCTGGGCACACCTATTTGCATGTAGAGACATACACATGAAAACAAAATGTACAGCAGAGACGTATAGCATAAATATGTACATATACAAATCTTTTTCTCTAGAAAGCAGAGTATCTAGTCCAAAAGGAACTCTGGCAGTAGAAACCAACAGCTTCTACATGCTACTGCAACTCACCAAAGAATAATCTATCTTGGCATTCTGAAGAGATGCCCTTTTCAAATATGCTGCATCTCTTCTGTCTCTGGTTAGCAGACTTTGATTACAATTCTGATATGTACTCCAGATCATCCCTTAGAAGAGTGAAAGCTCAGACCCAATCTCCTTGAACAAAACAAAAAGGTAACCAGAAAGAAAGAGAGGAATACTTTCACATACAGTGTTTTGAGATCTTTGCTGTCTTTCAGTCTTGTAACTTATTTAAACTCATCCATCACATGTTTTCACTTTTGAAATAATTATGGATCAAACACATTTATGTACTTAGAAAGAATTTTTTTTTATACATACTGCCTTTTACCTCCTAGATACTCAGAAACCAGCAAGTGATACCCTTTGAAATACTGAGTTTGATTGCTCAAATATGTTACACATAGCAGAACACCACAAACCATTCACTTGACACCATCCTTACCTGCCACTGAGGCATACAGAGATCTCCTTTTCTAATTTACTGTCATCTTACCAGAAACATTCAGACCAATTAAAGTTATTTCCATTTGAGAGGCACCCAACTCTTCCATGTCATTTCAGGACAAACGTGTCAGCTGCTCTTACACACTTCTTTGATCCCAAGAGTTTTATAACCATGCATCCCTCGTTGACTTCTGTCACATTTAGACACCTCCTGACAACTAAACACTCACAGTTCATGCAACAGAGCTAGAGCTGTTTCTCCCTGTCATGAACAAGTGTAGAACCACAGAATGGTTTAGGTTGGAAAGGACCTCAAAGATCATCCAGTTCCACCCCCCTGCCATAGGCAGGGACACCTTCTACTAGAACAGGTCACTCAAGGCCTCCTCCAGCCTGGGCAGTTGGAGAGGGAGGGAGCAGCCACAACCTCCCTGGGCAACCTGTGCCAGTGTCTCACCACCCTCACTGCAAAAAACTTCCTCCTAACATCCACTTTCAATCTCCCCTCTGACACTTCAAACCCACTGCCCCTTGTCCTTTCATGACTAGACCTCATCAATAGTCCTTCCCCAGTCTTCCTGTAGCCCCCTTCAGATCCTGGAAGGCTACTCTAAGGTCTCCTGGAAGCCTTCTCTTCTCCAGGCTGCAGAGCCCCAACTCTCTCAGTCTGTCCTCACAGAAGAGTTGCTGCAGCTCTCTGTGCACCTTTGTGGCCTCCTCTGGAGTGGTTCCAACACTTCCATGGCCTTCCTGTGCTGGGGGCTCCAGAACTCCACACAGTACTCCAGGTGGGGTTTGAGGAGAGCAGAGCAAAGGGGCAGAATCCCCTCCCTTGCCCTGCTGCCCACAGTGCTCCTGCTGCAGCCCAGCACACAGTTGCTGTCTGGGCTGTGCACACACACTGCCCAGACTTCAGTTGGAGGTCTTGCAACAAGACCTCCAACATCGAATCCACATCTACACTTTGTAACAAGTATAACTGAGGTAGGAAGAGGTACACAAATCAGCATCAAGGCTGTGAGCAGAAGCTTTGTCAGTCATTTCTAGGAGACTCTGCAAGTTCATAGAGAGCATAGAAGAAAATAATGATTGATCTGTTTGAAACTACAGCACACCAGACATCCCACCACCATTACAGCAACAGTCCAATGCTGAGGCCACAAAGCATGAAGCATTCCCATGGAGAAACAGGAGGTATCACATCTCACCTGTCCTGTACCAGGAGAGCTTGGTATAAATAGCACAAAATTTAAAAGCACTACACAATAAAGATACCAGTGTCTGACAAAACCATTATTTCACCAAGAGGTATGATACTTCCCTCTGAAAGGCAATAAAAAGTAAATTCCACACTGCACTGTACATAAAGAACAGTTAGAATGAAAAATCTGTTGTGTGACATCCCACGTTGTTAACAATATAGGCAGATCAAGATAAGTGGGTGAATTTGGATCATCATCAGAAGATACAAGGCCATATTTGCCAGCCTATTATGTCAAGTTTCTGGAATTCATGAACCCAAGAGTGCAATAACTTTTTGTGTCATGATGGAGAAGTTACATTTCATATCACGGGCAAGATAAATGAATTAAAACCAGTAACCATATTGCAGTTTTTGTAAGTGTTATTGAGCCACACAGCACATGGAGAATTCTGAAGCCTGAAGCACGCAAAGCCACTCAAAGTATAAGCAATGGAAAGCAAACTGGTGGATGATTTGCATCAAATTAGCCCCTACCTTTGTAAGCCAAAACAGAAGGAGAATATGAGTAAGAAAATAACATTTACCAGATGAAGAATCTCTACAAAGGAGAGCACAGAAATCATGAAGACTGTATCTGGCATTGATGAGCATCTCAAAATGCTGGCCTCTTCCCCATCAGTTTACCCTGTAACAGTCTAGAAGCCATAGCTATTCACATCTCTATTACAGGGTGTTAGGGGTTGGAAGAGACCTCCATAGATCATAGAATCATAAGGTTGGAAGGGACCTCAAGGACCATCCAGTTCCAACCCCCTGCCATAGACAGGGACACCTCCCACTAGTACAGCTCACTCAAGGCCTCATCCAAGATCACCAAGTCCAAGCCCTCTGCCAGAGCAAAGCCATAATCTAGCGCAGGTCACACATTCAATCACACCTAGTGAAAACACAGGCAGATTTTGTTTGTTTGTTTTTAAATGGCAAACCACAATTTTAAAAGAAAAGGTATAGAAAATGCCACAAATTTGCAACTTTTATTATCTGAACAATTATCCCTGGTCGTGAGGCAACCGCATTTCTTTTTATTCATTAAAAATGGATACGGTTTTCCACTTTAGAGCCTGTGCTTTAACACTATGCTAATTATACAGTTCAGATGCTCTGGAAAGGGATTCATTTTGCACTGACGATACAAGGGAGTGACAGTACAATTTACATTAGGGAATGTTTTCTCATTTTTCCCCTCAAAAATTGGTTTGCACTCAGCCGGAGAAATCTAAATTCGACCACCAGGTTTTCCCTCCCCTCCTTCTCCATGGTTACAAAGCAACATGATAATCTGAATGATGAACAAGATCCACAGCAGAATGGGTTACACAAACATCTCTGGACACAGGTAGACATGCAGTCAAATGTTTTCTTTTGTCATCTGGTTGAACAGGTGATTGCAGTGTTACAACAGTTTTGAAATGCTAGCAGCAGACAATTCTCACCAAGGTGATTTCAAGCATTTTGAACTAGCTGTTCCCTCTTGTCTAAGTTAGTTGGCCAGACCACAATCCTGACTTGAAGTCTTCCCTCCAAGTGAAGAAACTCATATGACAGTTCCCATTTTGGTTACTGTTTCGTAGAATGGTTTAGGTTGGAAGTGAGTCATTCCCATCTACTTTCAACCTACAGGAAGGCTGAGGAGGGACTACTCACAAGGTCTTGCAATGACAGGACAAGGGGCAATGGGTCTGAAGTGGCAGAGGGGAGATTGAAAGTGGATGTTAGGAGGAAGTTGTTTGCAGTGAGGGTGGTGAGACACTGGCACAGGTTGCCCAGGGAGGTTGTGGAGCACAGAATCACCCAAACATGATCTTCAATCACTTTGGGTGATTCTGTGCTCCACAACCTCCCTGGAGGTGTTCAAAGCCAGGTTGGACAAGGCCTTGAGTGACCTGTGTTAGTGGGAGGTGTCCCTGCCTATGGCAGGAGGTTGGAACTAGATGATCTTTGAGATCCCTTCCAACCTTACCATTCTATTGTTCTATGAGATTGCTGTGATTTTCCTTTTAGTGTTCAAGAGACACAGGCTGCATCAGCTGAGGGATGGCACAGTGAGAATGCCACTTCCTGGCATGCTGCTCTTCATCAGCTACAGACAGTTAAGCACATGAAATCCGAGAGCTAAAAAAGACTCTTCATTTATTCATTTGATTCCAATCTATCTTGCCAGATACACGATGCAAAAAACACACCCATAACTTACCCCCAAACTGCTATGTTTCATTACTTTTTGGATTTGTGAGGAAATAGAAAACGAACTTCCCAAGTTATTGGGACCATGTAGCTTTACAGATGCCACTGTTGGAACAGAGTCATCCTTTTTAGTGTAATATTAAACTTGTATGTGCAGCAAAGATAAACCTCTTCCTTTAATGATGTGCCACAGTTCAGATTCATTACTATTTTCTTAGACACACGTCCTAAAATCATCTGGCATCCAGAATTGCAGATCCAGACTTTTTCAAGATTATCCACAACAGTGGGCAGAAAAACAGAGGACAGAGCTGCAAGGATGGGCAGTTTCAGTCCAGGATTAAAAGACCACCAACCACTTCTGTAATTGCATTTAATATGGGATGTTTATTTAAATAATTTAGAGTGAAATTACGAAACATGCCCATCAGACAAAACCTGGCATTTTGGAAAGAACACTCAGTATGAGGACACCACTTGCAGGTAGCCATTTCCTAGATTTTTATTTTATTAATTTTCCCTCCCCCCCCCCTCACAGGGAGATGCAGAACCTGAACACCAAATGAAAACCAGCATCATTAGGTGACTTAACAAGAAGTGCAAAGACAAAAGCATGTAAGCCTGAGGAAAAAAAAAAAGCCACACCATAGTAACAGAATTACAGGATAAAAAAAATAAAGGGAGGTTAATCACAAGCCTATGACAATTAATATCAAGATTTTAGTTGACCTCAGCAGGTTTCAGTTCATCATTATGGTTCAGCACAGTTTTGCAGCACTCCTAAAGAATGCTCCCCACCACCATTTCAGCCTCTCACAGTAGCTTTTCCATTTTCACTGAAGCTGAAGTGTCTGAATTCACTGTCTGCAGTTACCTCCTCCATGGCACACCCATGTTTTCAAAAGGTATTTCTGAGTATGTACAAGTAACTTTTTACAGTTACTACTCTTCCTTTAAAGAGAAGAAAGCCATGATGCATGTAGAACTCTGCAGGGATTTTCTCAGGAATAATTTAGGGTAATGGTAGACTCTGGAAAACAAAAACAACAAACAGAGGCAATCAACAACAACTTCAAACACATACACAAAATTCACCAACCAGAACATTTCAACCCCTCCAGTAAGAACCACACACACAAAACACAATATCAAGATGGAAGCAGTAGAAGACACCAGTGGGTCTTTTAAAGGTCAATTTCAGGTGAAAGATTTGGCTTAGGAAAGTGAAGTTACACTAAGAACAAAGTTTTCAAAGGTGTTTGGTTTTGTTTGTTTTATTTTGTTTCTTTGATTTGTTGGTTTTGTTCTCTTTCAGATCTCTGAAAGGATTTTATAACTACAAAGTAGTTGTCGGAATTAATTCTAGAATGGTTTAGCTTGAAGGGGTCTCAGAGCTCACCTACTCCTAGCTCCCAACCATGGGCAGGGATGCCTCTCAACCAGACTCAGTCACTCAAGGCCTCACCCAATCTGGTCTTGGAGCATCCCCAGGGAGGAAGAAGCATCCACAACCTCCCTGAGCAGCCTGTTCCAGAATCTCACCACCCTCATACTGAAGAATTCTTCCTCAGATCCAGTCTAACCCTGCTCTCCCTCGGTATCAAACCATTCTCCTTGTGCTACTGGTAGACACCTTTATGAAAAGTCCCTCTCCAAGTTTCCTGTAGGAACCCTTCTGGTATTCCATTGTAGCTTTTTAACCAAAATTTGTATGTTTTATATGCAGAAGAAGGGTTTTTGCTGGGGTTTTTTCTTCTGTTTTTGGTTATGGGTTTTGGGGTTTTTTGGGGTTTTTTGTTTGGTTGTTTTTTTTCCCCTCCACAAGTTTAGGTTGCCAACAGCTTAATAGCTACTCACAGCTCAATTACTCTTTCATTCTCACTCCATTCCACTACACCTGAACTCCACCCTTCAGAAACAGTGAATTTGATCAATATTTCAACCTAAACACTCTCTCAAGTTTCCTAGGTAGAAAACAACTGCATGATAAACTAGATCCTGTATAGTGCATCTCTGTTCACTTTCATGGCACTGTCTGAAGCTAGAAGTTGTTGTAATCTACTAGTTGGTGTGTCATAGCCCTTATTAAAGCACCTGGGTTCATAGGTGGAAGGGATAAAACCAGGCTAGACAGACACAAGCCTAGAGGTGGCATGGAACTGTTGGGGGTGAAACTGATAGCTCAGCTCAAATGGATCTACACCAATGTGCACAGCATGGGCAATAAACAGGAGGAGCTGGTAGCATCACACAGCAGGACAGTAAAGACATAGCTGCCATCACAGACTGCAATGGATGGTTGCATGCTTTTAAAGACAGATAGATGAGGTACCTCACACATTTGATGTCACATACCTGGAGATGCTCAGCAGCTGCTTTTTCAGGCTTGACTCCTCTCTTACACCAGGCCTGTGAAATGGAATAAGTGGAAAAGAAATACAAAAATCAATTCACATCCGTAATCAGGCCACACCACCTGCACTCAACACCACAACATTGACACTGCACACAGACATGTACAAGTGATTACCTGATTGATGGTGTCCAGATCCAGAAATGCAGGGTGTTGCAACCTTTCTACCTAATACCTCTCATTTTGGCATTTCTGCTGCACTACTGGCAGCCTCCAACAGAGGAGCATCTGATGTGCAGGGCTTCAGCAGGTGAAATTTCCATTTGACCTTTTTATGAGTGTTGGACTCTGTGCAAGTAATAATACAAAATACCTCTCACATGTAAATGATTTACACTCATGTTATAAACAGAAGTGTCACTTCCTATGAACCGTCCCAGCATGCAAGAAAGCAGCATTTAGTGTGTGGAAGGGTTTTAAATGAAGAAGTGACAACAAATTCCAGTCACCATGGGTTTTATATTAGTGCTTTTTCCTCCTTTCACACATTTTTTTTTTTCCTCACAGTCACAAGAGTTATACCACAAATGAAAAAAGGACCATTCAAGAGCTCATTTACACAACTCATCTACCAAAAAACATTGCTAATAACAGAAGGTGTTCTAGGATTCTGCCCCAGGGCTGTGGGGTTTAGACTGGTGTGTTGGTTTTTGCTTACCAATAGAGAAAAGCTGCTATTTTATCTAACTTACCCTGCACACCTCTTGTACATAATGACATTTTGGAGGCATTAAATCTCTTTGCTGAAGGCACTAAATGCAGATGTATGCTGGGGTTGAGGCATAACTTGGAGATGGAAAAGAAACCAAAAGGAAAAGAAACCAAAAGCCAACCAAAAAGGGGTTGGCTAAATGTATGCTGATCAAAGGACCAAGTCAAACCACTCTGAATGTCATCTACAGCAGAATAATGGACAGTTAGCATTAGCTAGGCAAGATATGGAACTTGGTAACTCACAGTTGCATGTTCACACATCCAAACCCTTAATTTTAAACCATTACTTTTCCATACTGTGTGATGTTCTTTATTCTGTGCTGCACATGAATTAGAGAACGTAACTGTGTTGTAAATCAGATTATCTGTTTGGAAACTAATTGTGAAGAGATGGGCCAGAAGGCAGATGAGAAGATGGGGTTTACAGGCTATTTACCCCTGTGCCAGTTCCATGTTCATGTGTTACATAAACAAAATTGCAGGAGGAAATCAAGGAGTAACTTACTCAACTTGGCCTCCTCTGCCGTGGGTGTGTTTGCACACAAGCAGCACCAGGAGCATGAGCTCTGTGTGTGTCTCCATTTCCTTCAACAATCTCTTGTTTTTCCTTTGCCTTGTGCTATTTCTTCTGCCAACACACACAGCTCTTGCTAGCAATCTTCTCTGTTACAAGCACAAAACTTGTTTACACCATAAACCAAAAAGTTTATTCCCACGACAGAGATCATCATAGTTGGTTGAAATAGAACATTCATATGGCAAGTACAGGACACAGTTACACAGTGAAGGTGGTGAGACACTGGAACAGGTTACCCAGAGAGGTTGTGAATGGTCCTTTCCTGGAGGTGTTCAAGGCCAGGTAGGATGAGGCCATGAGCAACCTGGTCTAGTGGAAGTTGTTCCTGTTCATAGCAGAGGAGTTGGAACTAGATCAACTTTAAGGTCCTTTTCAGCCAAAACCATGAATCTATGAACTGGCTCCCTGGTCACAAGGCTGAGAACCTCCTACCTAAGCTACACTATGAACCTACAAATATACAGAGATTTTATCCACACTGCCATTCAGTAGTAGAAAAGTTTCACAAAATTAACGAGATTTTCCTCTTCCCCCCCCGCCCTCCTCCACCTTGGTTTGTTGGATTCTGTTTGTTTTTACTTATTATTAGAATTTTATTATGAAGCACACCACTCCAAATCCTGCAGAGAATGTCTCATATCCTCTAGATGTCTCTGGAGATTAATTCTGAGAAAAGTCTAACTCTGAGCAAGATTCATTGTAAGAAATCAATCATCATGTTAGCATTAAACTGTTGTTCAGTACTTGCTCTGTTGGAAAAAGAAAGAAAAATGAAGAATTGGGCCTGTAGTCTTGACTCCAGGCTACCCTCCACATGCATGCAGGTTTTCTCCTAGATGTGTTTCCACCTTCAGATTTAATTCTGCATTTCAGGAATGCTATATTGTTGCTACAATTTTAGTTATTTCTGCACTATTGCTGCATAATATTCTTTGCTATATCCACATTAGAATCTGATACAGGCAAAAGCTCCACGGTTGAACTTTCACCATGGGAATCCGGTTAACAAAGCTGCAAATTAGTGATCATTGTATTAATTAATCTTAAAAGGGAAGTACACTTTGGATTTACACTCACTGTTTTACAAAGTTTGCCATTACAGTCATGGAAACAAAATTCCTTGTGATGATAACTTTCCATAGTTTTAAGTGACTGTATCTTTGTTTCACACCAACTTCTGCAGATGAAATACAGTCTGTTGCTTTTAGTAGGACACTGCTCCTCTGTACGGGACAAAGGCATAACTTAACCAAAACCCACTGGTGTCACTTCCCATTTACTTCAGCCAGCTCTGAACAGGCACTAAGGAAACAGATCCCAAACATCATGAATACATTTGCATGGCCATTCCTACCCAAGGGAACGGCAACCTCACAAACCATGGAGACACATGAGTTTGAGAACTATAGGCAGACAGGAAACCAAAACTTACATGGATGTCTTTCCCCAAGAATATCATACAGACCTGCACTTCTGAAAGCTCAAACCACTACAGAAAGTGTATTTGTTTGCAAAAGCAAGAAACTCCACCCCATGCACCAAGCAGCAACCTGCACTTACCACAAACAGGTCACCACTTGAGAGCTCAACTGTTTTACAGTGGTTTTGGTCTTGGACAATTAGTAGACAATTCATCTGTTATTTGCTTCATTAAGAATGCACCATGAAGAACTGATGTGCTCAGTGGAAAAGGACATGACCATAGAAAACACTGTACTGCCTTTAGTCAAGACAGAAAGAGAGCCTGCACGGCACAGTACAGCAGTTGCTAGCTCCTCAAAAGCAAATTTATGTCATTGCAAAAAAAAAAAAAAAAAAAACAAAAAAAACAGTGATTTTAGTACCCTTGATGCTTCTCCCAGTGAAGGTAGAGAGAAAAGGAGGAATGAAAAAGGGACCTTTTGATGCAAGATTATGTAGTCTCTACAATCGAGTAAATGTGGTGGCTGTTGCAGCAGAGGAGCGCGATAGGAAATTTTCCAGTTGAAGGAGAAATGTCACAGTATTTTGATAAGAGAGCGATGAACTTTTTTTCCCTTGTGCCATTATCAAGGCGAAGTGAACAAAATACATCATTTATAACCCACTGCTCTACCATTATCTCCTGGTGAGACACTTGTTTTAAAAACACACAAGGACCTTTTTTTCCCTCTAAGACTAAAGCTCTCTGTGAGGCTCAGTCTTCCTTTATAACCATGAAAGAAAGTTGACACTTGTGTGGGCCAAAGTTTCCAGGCAACCACACAAGGGCACTTATACACCCTTCAGGTCACCCATCGTTCTGAAGTACAGAGGAAGCATATGAACAGTATATGTCCCTTTGATCACAGATACCATCTGAAACTGATGTGGAGAGAAAATCCTGCACTTTGGAAGAAAGGCACTACAGTCTCCTCAAAGCTTTTCCTTTTTTTACCTAATATACACAGAAAATAAAAGGTTAGCATGCTAGCGCACAAGCGCTAAAATATTTCTTTCCCTTGCTAGCTACAAAGCACCAGCGACTCTCTCCTGCCATTTAGTAGCCTTGCACAGATAATTTTTTGCTCTCCAGGTTTTTAAAAAAATAGTGTTAACACCCAAGACAACAGTACAGTTGATTTACTGTACGAGCAAACCTACACCCAAGCCTGCAAGCGGATAGGAGCACCAGGACCGTGTGTTAGAGAGCGTTCAGTAGAGCAGACTGAGGCACATTTACAGAATTCCACACCAGTTCCATATCAAGATAGCAACCCTACAATGTAAACAGAAAACAAAAGAGCAATGTGCCCCCTTATGTGAAATAGTAGAAAATATTTGTAGTCAGACTGGTGCTAATTAGCATAACCTTCGCAGAATTCAGTGTATGCAAGATTAAGTTATCGTATCAGAAGGTAATGGGGTGGAATCTTCTGGAGACCCCCTCATTAGTACTCACCTATTTTACTTGTCCTGTAGGATGGAAGTCAGATTCAGGCATAAGCAGCCAATTTCAGTTATTTCATGTAAACACACAAAGCTCGTTTCCAGAAACGGCAGATGAATTCACCAGAACCCTCAGGTTATTTTGCTACTCCTACACACAATGTGTTTAACAGCTCAAAACTTGACTGTTAATGTTAATGGCTTTGCTGAGTCAATGAGGGAAAAGATACACTCTGTGAACAACAACAACTGCTCCAATAGGAAAATAAAATGGAAAATCATGTGTTGACATTGAAATGTACTATGTTTCATTCTGACCAAGAAAAAAAGGAAAACACGAGACGAGCCTAATTATAATAACACTTGAGTGCTTCAAGATGTTTTTTTATATGTACAAACACAGAATATATGTTTATGTAAGTACTTATCAAAATACTGCAGCAGATAACAGAACCTGAATTAATTGTCACCTCAAGTTTTCCATTGAACAAGTAAAAAAACAAAAAAAAAGAGGAGAAAAACTACAGATTTTGAACCATTTATCAAAGTTTTCGTCTGGGGAAAAAAAAAATACCACACCAAACAAACCAACCTTTATCAAAACCCCCACACAGAGTGCTGATTTCTTATTCCTCCTTACTCTGACTACAGCAATACAGCCACAGCTGTAAATTCTTTTGCTAACATCTCCATTATATTGGAAAAAAAAACATAACAAAACAAAACCACAAAACCAAACAAATAACCCACTAAAAACAAAAAACAAAAACACCAACCCACCACACACACAAAGGAAAAAAAAAAAACCAAACTACCCACACCTAAAACTTTTCACCGGGATGAAATGCCAACAAAATCATTGCATGAATGATGGATGGAAGAATTAAACTCTGAAATTTAAGGAATGAATTAATGATTTAGATATGAATGATTCTGTATAGTGTATATAAATAGCAGATGTAGATATAAGGCGGCCAAGTGTAAGGTCCTGTACCTGGGTAGGCACAATCCCAAGCACAAATCCAGGTTGGATGGTAAATAGCTGGACAGCAGCTCTGAGGAAAAGGACCTTGGAGTCTGGGTTGATAAAAAGCTCAACATGAGCCTGCAGTGTGCACATGCAGCCCAGACAGCCAACCGAGTCCTAGGCTGCATCAAGAGCAGCGTGGCCAGCAGGGCAAGGGAGGGGATTCTGCCCCTTTACTCTGCTCTCCTCAGACCCCACCTGGAGTACTGTGTGCAGTTCTGGAACCCTCAGCACAGGAAGGACATGGAAGTGTTGGAGCGGGTCCAGAGGAGGGCCACAAAGATGATCAGAGGGCTGGAGCAGCTCTCCTATGAGGACAGACTGAGAGAGTTGGGGCTCTTCAGCCTGGAGAAGAGAAGGCTTCAAGGGGACCTGATAGTAGCCTTCCAGTATCTGAAGGGGGCCTACAGGAAGGCTNCCCTCCCTGGAGGTGTTCAAGGCCAGGTTGGATGAGGCCTTGAGTAACCTGTACTAGTGGGAGGTGTCCCTGCCTATGGCAGGGGGTTGGAACTAGATGATCCTTGAGGTCCCTTCCAACCTTACCATTCTATGATTCTATATGATGATATTTGATGCAGACATGTAGGATTCTATATAGCAGATGTAGATATGATATTTGATGTATCACAGTATCACAAAGATTGGAAGAGAGTTCAAAGATCATCAAGTCCAATCCATCACCACAGACCTCAACACTAGACCATGGCACCAAGTGCCCCATCCAAACCTGCCTTGAACACCTCCAGGGATGGTGACTCCACCACCTCCCTGGGCAGCCCATTCCAGCAGTTAATGACTCTCTCAGGCAAGAACTTTCTCCTCACCTCCAGCCTAAACTTCCCCTGGCACAGCTTGAGACTGTGTCCTCTTGTTCTGGTGCTGCTTGCCTGAGAGAAGAAAGCAACCTCCTCCTGGTTACAACCACCCTTCAGGTAGTTGTAGACAGCAAGAAGGACTCCCCTGAGCCTCCTCTTCTCCAGGCTAAGATATGTGGAATTCTATATAGCAGATGTAGATATGATATTCGATGTAGACATGTAGGATTCTATATAGCACATGTAGATATGATGATATTTGATGCAGAGATGTAGGATTCTGTAGAACAGATGTAGATGTGATATTTGATGTAGATATATAGGATTCTATGATTCTATAGAGTATGCAACTCCTTTATGCAAGCATTTTTATTCCCCATCGCACAACCGAATTAAAAAGGATTCAGAGTAAGCACCATTATGTTAAATGTGAGTCATTTCAAAATGCTTTTCTGAATTCTGTAGTATTTCTGTTGTAGAAGCACTGTCATAGAATCATAGAATGGTAAGGTTGGAAGGGACCTCAAGGATCATCTAGTTCCAACCCCCTGCCATAGGCAGGGACACCTCCCACTAGTACAGGTTACTCAAGGCCTCATCCAATCTGGCCTTGAACACCTCCAGGGAGGGAGCATCCACAACCTCCCTGGGCAACCTGTTCCAGTGCCTCACCACCCTCACTGTGAAGAACTTCCTCCTAACATCCAGTCTAAATCTCCCCTCTGCCAGTTTAAACCCATTGCCCCTTGTCCTGTCATTGCAGGACCTTGTAAATAATCCTTCCCCAGCCTTCCTGTAGGCCCCCTTCAGATACTGGAAGGCTACTATCAGGTTCCCTCGAAGCCTTCTCTTCTCCAGGCTGCAGAGCCCCAACTCCCTCAGCCTGTCCTCATAGGAGACCTGCT
>VWZE01007681.1:293450-328991 GCA_013396675.1 Eubucco bourcierii | reverse complement strand
AGAGCAGAGTAAAGTGGCAGAATCCCCTCCCTTGCCCTGCTGGCCACGCTTCTCTTGATGCAGCCTAGGACTCGGTTGGCTGTCTGGGCTGCATGTGCACACTGCAGGCTCATGTTGAGCTTTTCATCAACCCAGACTCCAAGGTCCTTTTCCTCAGGGCTGCTCTCCAGCCATTCACCACCCAGCCTGTATTTGTGCTTGGGATTGTGCCTACCCAGGTGCAGGACCTTACACTTGGCCTTATTGAATTTCATCAGGTTGGCCTGGGCCCACCTCTCCAGCCTGTCCAGGTCCCTCTGGATGGCATCCCTGCCCTCTAGCAAGTCGACTGTGCCACACAGCTTGGTGTCATCTGCAAACTTGCTGAGGGTGCACTCCATTCCTCTGTCCATGTCACTGACAAAGATGTTAAACAGCACTGGTCCCAGCACTGACCCCTGAGGGACACCACTTGTCACTGGTCTCCAGGTGGACATTGTGCCGCTGTCAGATTGATTCAGGTGGACAGATGCTTGAAACAAGAAAGTGTTTAGAAACGAAGCCCTTTGGGATGCTGAACGCGATGAATTTCACAATACATCCCTTTCAAAGCTTTACTACAAAGACCTATGATTTAATTGCCACACTCCAATGCTGGTGGGCAGGCCAGCCTATTACCCAGCTCTTATATTTAACGTTGGTGTAGAGTGGTTGGTCTAAGACCAACAGAGTCTCTCAAACCAGGATGATAAGTTAATTTCACAGTTATCACAAAATAACATATGATATTAGGTGGTAGCGACATGATAACTCCACTGGAAACAATGGTAATTACATAGTAAATCGTGTCAATGATACTGCATTATCTCCTAACTGTTCAATTAACTCATGTCACCACTGCATACTATGTTTAGAAAATTGCTGATGCAATATTTCCGTATCATAATTGCAAAGATAGTTGGAGAAGATAGCGCTCCATAATTTTAGAAAGTTTCTAACATCACTTGCTGAAACTATTTCTACAATGAACAAACAAACACACACTTTTTTTAAGTTGAATGAGAGCTAAAAACCCTAGCAGGTGCCACCTGAAATGGAAACAGGTTGGCAACACCAAACAAACAAACTGCTTTTTCTTCCTTTCGTGCCGGGAATGAGACATGATTTCACAAATCTGTGCTGCTTTGAGGCTAACTGCAATATTTTAATGGATAAAGTTATATTATAGGCTGTGAAAAGAAAACAGTGCTGATGTCTACTTCACTCATAGGCTTGCTGAGATGTATAAGACTTAGAACACAAACACAGATAGGACACTCGGGCTTGGTGAGTGTCGTTCTCTCTAGGTTATTCAGCAGAGAGGAGAAGGCAAAAAGCTGTCTAACCACTTTCCTTCTAACCCCCTGGCCAATCCTCCAAACTCAGCTTGCACGTAAGGCAAACCCTGGGGTAAAGTAGAGGGGTGGAAAGAAGGTGGAAGGGTGGTTGGGAGCCCCTCCTGGGGACTCTGATTTCTGGGAGGGGAGTTGTGTTTCTGTATTACCTTTAACTTGTCTATGTCTGCAACTATTCCTGTCTGTTGTGTCTATCTCTGCTTGTACATTGTGCTGAGCTGTAAATAGAGCTTCAGTGCTTAACTTCCAGCTGGCTGAGTCTAGTCTGGGGGACTTTACAAAGTGTAGGGGGCGGGGGGCAGGGAACTCCCAAACCATCACAAAATCGAATCCCAGTTGGTATTTATTCACCTAACCACACAGTAAGAGTCCTTAGCCATCAGTAAAACAATTACAAACTTAACCCCTGAAAAACACAAAGTAACTTTTGCTGTGCAGGTAGTCTGATAAACGCAGACTATAGGAGGGAATCGCAAGAACCACAGCAACGCCCAGGCTGGCAAAGCCCCTCAGGATCACCAAGACCAAACTAGAACCCTACTCTACAAGATTTACCTTAAACCATCTTCAAGCACCACATCCACGCCACCCTTAAACACATCTAGGGTGGGTGACACAACCACCTCCCTGGACAGCACAAGTTACAAAAGAGCACAGTAATGGGGAAAAAATAAACCAATAAATGTGGGTTTCTGTTGTTCACTCAAAATGCTGCACTTTCGAGTGTGACACAACTGGCCTCTTCATTTTCACTCACACAAATCCAAAGTCCAGAGAGGTGAATGGAATTACTCAGACTTAGAAGTGGAGTGAAATGCTGCCAGGAAACAAACAGACTTATTTATCTTATTACTGCCTTTTAATAGCCAAGACTGCAGGATATGATCATTCTCTTCACCTGAAGGGTGGTTGTGGCCAGGAGGAGGTTACCTTCTTCTCTCAGGCAACCAGTGACAGAACAAGAGGACACAGTCTCAGGCTGCGCCAAGGCAAGTTTAGGCTGGAGGTGAGGAGGAAGTTCTTCACTGAGAGAGTAATTTGTCACTGGAATGGGCTGCCCAGGGAGGTGGTGGAGTCACCGTCCCTGGAGGCGTTCAAGGCACGTTTGGACATGGCACTTAGTGCCATGGTCTAGTCTTGAGGGCTGTGGTGATGGGTTGGACTTGATGATCTCTGAGGTCTCTTCCAACCCTTGCGATACTGTGATACTGTAAAGCCTCTGGTTCTGTTCATCCACACACCACTGCTTTAGAGTTCAACAAGTGTCTTCTTAAGCACTCTGTTCATTTTTTCATAATTCACAGAATTAAATCATCAGCTGGTACAGATCAGATTAGAGGTAGATCAAAGCTAAGGTGTTACGTTGATTTACATCACCTTAATATCTTGCTCAGTCATAGTCCTTTCTACAAAAGAAATGTCTGATATCCCCGAGTCAATCCCTAAACACCGACCAATGCAAAGGGTTTATGATAAGGGATGCTTGGGAAAGAGGCACCTAAGAGACAAGAGCATTTCTGCAAACGTTTCACAGCCTTTTCACCAGCAGACTTGTGGCAGTTAAAGCATTTTTTTGAGACTAAACACCAACGTTTACCTGGGACAGAAACGCTTCTGAAGCACGAAGTCGGTTTTGTTGCATTTTTCAATTTTCCCCTGTGACAAAGCTATTTCATAGAGTTTCTTTAGATTTAAGACGTCTCTTTCAAGGCCAGCTCCACCTTCTTTTTCATCTCTGCTCATAGCAGTTTTGTGGTTATATGAATACAAAAGAAATCTACACAATTTTAGTGCCTGAATCGTTTCCAGCAAATCAAGGCACGTACTTGCAATTTGTTATGCATGAGAGATGTGTAAAACTATAGAGGTTTGGGCCTCCAGAGGACACAAATGAGCAAAATACGTAAGCATTGTATTGAAATCACAACTGAAGCTAAACACCAATTTCAACACAGACTGTACAATGGATTCCTAAATACCAGCAAGGGCTTTAAAGGTATCAGACCACATCCTTACTCTTGCCTGTCCTAAGAATGCAAGATGTAACTGCCTGGAGCAGCCAACCAGTGTTCCTAAGGCATGATGCAATCCAAGCAACACTTCCACTTGCCCTTCCCAGCAGAATTCCTTCTCCCAGTCTCCTGTGTGTGGCCCTGCCTGACTGTTATCTTGTGCCATCTAGGAAACTACATTGTTTGCAAATAAGGAAAACACCCAAAACTCACTAACTTCAAACTTGGACCAAACCTCGTCCAAACAGGGACCTGAATAAGGCAAGGTAAAAATTTGCTAAAATTCACTACCTTCAGTGCTAAGTAAGCATTTGAATTTGCCATCTTCCTGTCTTTCTTTCATTGAATCACACAATTAAGAGTGCAAGAAAAGAGACATCAGCAAGCATCACAAAAATTTCAAGTTTCAGAGGACTGGAGCAGCTCTGCTGTGAGGACAGGCTGAGAGAGTTGGGGCTCTACAGACTGGAGAAGAGAAGGTTTCCAGGAGACTTTAGAGTAGCCTTCCAGTATCTGAGGGGGGCTACAGGAAGGCTGTGGAGGGACTAATCAACAAGGTCTTGCAATGACAGGACAAGGGCAATGGGTTTAAACTGGCAGAGGGGAGATTGAAAGTGGATGTTAGGAGGAAGTTGTTTGCCGTGAGGGTGGTGAGACACTGGCACAGGTTGCCCAGGGAGGTTGTGGCTGCTCCCTCCCTGAAGGTGTTCAAGGTCAGGTTGGAGGAGGCCTTGAGTGACCTGTGCTAGTGGGAGATGTCCCTGCCTATGGCAGGGGGTTGGAACTGGATGATCTTTGAGGTCACTTCCAACCTTACTCTTCTATGATTCTACTATACCAAGGAAAAGCAAACACAAAAAATGCTCTCTCAAATCTTAAATAATTAAATAAGTTATCCTAAAAAAAAAAAAAAAATACACTGCACATTAAAAAAGGAAAACAGAAGGTGCATAGTCCATTTGTAACAGCAAAACAGTGCAACAGGAGGCCTTCACACTGCTCCACATTGGGAGATTTCTTCTTTTTTTGTTTATTCCTCAATTCAGCAACACTTTGTCAAGATAGCTACCTGAACTCAACCTTCTGAAAGCAGTCTGAATTACAGACCCACAGAATAGTCAGGGGAAGAGACCTCAAAGATCATCCAGCTCCAATCCCCCTGCCCCAGGCAAGGACACCTCACGCTAGATCAGGTTGCCCAGAGCCACATCCAGCCTGGTCTCAAAAGTTTGCAGGGATGGGTCATCCACCAGCTGATTATAAAATGACAAGTCAGACAACCATTAGGTGGTTCACTCTTGTTGTCAATTCTGCAGGTAGCATAACAGACAACAGCAAAGCTTCAATTAAACAAAAGGGTTGTTTCGGTTACTTGGTGGGTTTGGGGGTTGTTTCTATTTTTCTTTACCATCTTCCAGTATCCTCTATAGAACTTTTGAGACACAAGACATTTCTTTTGAAATCAGATATCCATTATCAATTTGGACAGAGAGTGTCTGAACCAGGATTATCTGCAAATGATTTATGAGGGCAGGTATTTCTCTACCTGAACATTTTAGTGAAACCATAAATATCAGCAGAGACAGAGGTTGGAATTCAAAGAACAACCCTTGGAAAATATTTCATATGGAAAGCTACATCCATCTGATTATAAAGTTTTAATTCACCATTTATGTATTTTAAACAGGTCCTGCACCTGGGTAGGCACAATCCCAAGCACAAATACAGGTTGGGTGGTAAATAGCTGGACAGCAGTTCTGAGGAAAAGGACCCTGGAGTCTGGGTTGATGAAAAGCTCAACATGAGCCTGCAGTGTGCACATGCAGCCCAGACAGCAACCGAGTCCTAGGCTGCATCAAGAGCAGCGTGGCCAGCAGGGCAAGGGAGGTGATTCTGCCCCTTTACTCTGCTCTCGTCAGACCCCACCTGGAGTACTGTGTGCAGTTCTGGAACCCTCAGCACAGGAAGGACATGGAAGTGTTGGAGCGGGTCCAGAGGAGGGCCACAAAGATGATCAGAGGGCTGGAGCAGCTCTCCTATGAGGACAGGCTGAGAGAGTTGGGGCTCTTCAGCCTGGAGAAGAGAAGGCTTCGAGGGGACCTGATAGTAGCTTTCCAGTATCTGAAGGGGGCCTNNTGCCTATGGCAGGGGGTTGGAACTAGATGATCCTTGATGTCCCTTCCAACCTTACCATTCTATGACTCTATGATTAAAAGAGCGTGCATGTTAGCCCAATCTCTTATCCTTTCTCACCCATACTTCAACTGTATTTATTCTACTTAGCTATTAACAAAAGCTACTGAACTAAGCCAACTGAACAGGTATCTTTCCATTGACTTCAACTAAGAATGCATCCAAGTCTGAAACAAGAAGTGCACCTATATGTACGGCACTGTATAAATGCATATAATGCACATACATGTGTATATAAATGCTCTTTCTCTATATATATACACATAAAAAGCACTGTAAAGTCTGCATTTTGAATTGTTAGAACCACAGAATGGTAAGGTTGGAAGGGACCTCAAAGATCATCTAGTTCCACACACTCCATGTAGTGAGGCTGGTATTGGTCTCCTCGAGTAACCAACAATAGGATTACAGGAAATGGGTTTAAGTTGTGCCAGGGGAGGCTCAAATCTTAGGAAAAAGTTCTTTACTGAGAGAGTGGTGAGGCACTGGTAGAGGTCGCCCAGGGAGGTGGTGTAGTCACCATCCCCTGGAGGTGTTTGAGAAACACAGATGTGGTGCTTCAGGATACAATTTATTGGTCATGGCACTTGGGTTATGGTTGGACTCCATCTTAAAAGGTCTTTTTCAACCTGAATGATTCTCTGGAAGCTTCTCATCTACCTATTTAAGGTATGGAGGTAATGTTAACCTTCTTTCACAGCTAGTGAAAACAAGTATCAAACATCATCAAAAGCCTCTCAGCTTTGTGCAGCTTGGACCGAGCTTAACTTCAGAACTTGACTTCCAATGTGTCCCTGATGCACCACTGAGGCACATAACCTATCAAAAAACAGAGTCTAGGCACCAAGAACAGAGCATCAGAAAACCAACACCAAAGTTTAGGCGTCAGAGATCTAGCCAGTGCTACAGAGGAAAACTCACTGTTGTCATTTTTCAGATTACATTCCTATGACTACAAACCCATCTCTGGTTTTTATACCAACCACCAAGAGAAGAGAATTTTCTTGGCTTTATATAATACAAAATGTATAGCTGTAATGTTTATGATTTCTTTCCTTGTATGATATGCTATAGCTAGCTATGACAACATAAATAATACTGTGCAGGAAATCCAGGGAGAGAAATTTCACCATAGCAAAGACCCCCAGGAGGAAGAACTGCAAGAGCCAATTCAGACTTCCTTCCTCATGTTTATTGTGTAAAAGAATATACACAGAATGCACTGCAATGGTTGTAGATGAGTTCATGAAAGGCAAGAGGAGCCCACTAGCCATTCATGCCCTTTTTAGCTCATCAACAAACGGTGTGTTCATCTCAGACAATCTAAATCCTTCTTGTCAAAATAAAAGGGCTAGTCACCCAGTGCAAGGGAGAGGAGGGAGAAATGAGATGAACAACAACTGCTGCAAAAGGCATGTAAAGAGGAAGCTGCCACTGTGATGGGGTTGCACTGAAATACTTAGGAGTATCTTGTAAGTAGCAATATATTAAATGTCATAATGAGGAAAAAAAGCCACCTTTACTAACATATGGTTATGCCACAGGAATAAAACACAGGAAACACCAGAAAAAAAGACCTGTGTACAGCCACAAATAATTCTATTTACAACTGATGGATTTCATATGTCTAAAAAAGAAGATATTATGATGACAGAATTTCAGTAATATTGTTAGAATGAACAAGAAAGCCATTTTCCATCAAATTACTGCCTCCTTCCTCCTAAAAAGTATCTAAAGCAGAGATAATGTAAAGTTCAGCTATCAAAAATGGCTTCATTAAGAACTTTAATGAAGCACATGAGAGCCATTTATTGACTCCTCAACTATTAAGACATGGTGTTATTACTGCTTTAATAGTATCTCCATTTTCATTTAGGAAATAACTAATCAAGGGATCAATGTACCAAAGACTTTATTTTCTCTCCCGTGGGTCACCAAAAGTAGATTTTTTTTTTTAAAATGCAAAAAAGGCAAAGGCAATTCCAACCCCCTCCTCCCCGGGGCCACAGCACATCAGCAATTTAAAGAAATAACAAGGAATGCTAAAGGTCAATGGCTCCCCCATTTAAGCCATGTTATAAAACAAATGAAAATTGTTCGTGGTAATTCTACCTTTCTGGTGGAAGGAAGTGATCGCTTTCACATCAAAGAGGCTTACCTCCAAAGTATGCAAAGCACCTCCACCCTGACCTGCTGTCAACCTGTGAGACATTTCTATTTCTCAGCCTCACTTAGAATGCAAACTACTGTTTTCCTGGTAGTTCTCACAGCTCCACTTCCTTTGAGGTACAGATGTGTAGCCAAAGAAGCCCAATCAGATAACAGCCATTTACATATTTATAAAGCCTCCTGTAAAATCTCGTATCAATTGTTGCCACTATATATAGCCCTTTCAAAGTATCTTGTGGGCACAAGCGCTCCACTGCACTGCTCCCTTCAGGAGTCCAGATATATCGTATAATGTGATTTCAATGTAAATGTGGCCCATCACACAATCATACCACTTCACAAACTCTTTTCTGCTGGGGTAGCTTAAATCTAAAACACACTCAAGCAGCTTGCTGCACTGGAGCAAGATTTCCTCCACANCAAAACCTCCAACACAACAATGCCAAGGCAAAAAAAAAAAAAATCTGAACATTTTCTGCAGAAAGATGGGCCGTCTCCAAATCCTTGTGCCCTATCAGACAAATTAAAGTAAATCAAGCATGAAATGAAGCAGAAGAGCCCCGAGATAAGGCTCCTTTAAGTCGTTTACAGATTAGGATAGAGAGAGGTGCATCTGGTCTCTGGCAGTGAAGGAGGCCAGTTTCTCATCTCACAATAGCAGCCTGTGTATAGGATTACCTTACCTTGTCACTGACAAGGGAAAAAGCGCCTGCAAAATGTCTCTAACTAACTTCCTAATGTTCCCAGCTAAGTTCTCTTATTAAAGTATTAACTGTTACAATGATAGAAATAAATTTTGATAAAACAAAATAAAACACAGACACTAGTCTGATTTATGAGCTGGTCAGACGCTGATAAACTGGAGGCTCTGCTAACAGCAGATGAGCCTCTCCGTTTATCAGTCGGGATTTCACTGCTAGAGACAGTAGATAACTTTCCAACTGGAACTGGTGATCCAGTGAACTGCGTGTTACTGGTCAGACTGGTGCTCCAGCAGCACCTAGAAGGGCCTCTTGCATTATCAGATGCAGTGACACATTTCACCAGCGGACAGGACTGCCAAGCTCCCAGCTCTGCCCAGCTAATGGTTAAGCTGGGGCTCCCACCACAGCACAGCAGCCTCTCTCCTCTTATCAGTTGCTGTTCAGCTTCCACAAACCAGAGGCCTTCCTCCCTTTCTTCCACAGGAAGACATCTCTCCTGCACTGCCCTTACCCACTTCTGCTTGTCCCTTGTGGTCCCTTCACCCAAACCCTGCAGCCCCAGGGGTGACCTGGTTCCACCGCTCCCATGCTGTTGGAATACACCGGCCCTGCAGTCACACTAACCCCTTGCCCCACAGGGCCGAGCTGCCCTGGCTACATCCCAGACACCCACCTGAACAGGGGACCCCGGTTCAGACAGGTCAGTGCAGCTTTGGCAGGTGGCATGTTCCCCCTGGAGCATGCTGGGCTGCGGGAATGCATTGGCACTGCATGGGTTTGCAGGGGTAAAGCAGTCCTGAAAATGTTTCTGTACACCCCAGACTGTGTAATTCAGACAGGAGCATTTGGCTTAACGAAATTGCTCCAGATGTGCCTGGTTTGGTTCATATGAGCTACCCTACAAATGCAATGATAGGTCTGGATCCTAGACATATTCTACAACTTCAACAGAACAAAGGCTTTTCCAGGAACCCCTGCAGTAACTAAGCAATTATTTCATAAGAAGAAAGCAGGCAGATGCAAGGCATCACATACTCATAAGTGGATGTACACAAGTGAAGTAATTAACCAACTTATAAATTAGTGCAAAGATTTACAATTTCCACCTTCTAGTTCTCTTTGCCAGTACTGGCAAAAATAAATAAAATGCTTTTGTGTACAAAACTAGTCCAGATATCAGAACAGCACTATAAAAATTTCACTCCTTAAAGACATATTACATCATCTGTTCTTAGATGAAGATTGAAGATCTACAGACTCTCTAATTCCAGTGACAATGTACTCAGTATTGGGAGGATGAAAAATAGTACATGAATATATATACAAATAGTATAACACAGCACTAGGTCAAGGTCTCACTGATTTCTCTTCAAAGCTCTAAAGAATAGTTCATCCTCATTTGCCAAGTGAGAATGTTTCAAAATACGTCTGAGTATTTGTTCCTGATACACACAGAATAAGAGAGAAACAACCCAGAAAGCAGAGTATAATTTTCCTGAACTAATCCAGAAAGAATGTAGGGCAGAGTGGCAGGGAGTATGAAATTGTCCTTCAGGCTTTAACTGCCAGCCCCTAACTCGATGATGCTTCAGGAACTGTAAATGAATGAGACTGAAAAGGCAGAAGGCATCACACCTCACCCCAGAGCATCTTCTCCAACGGTCTCTCGCCTAGCACTGACCCCTTGTACTTTTGTTTTGGTTATCATAGAATGTTAAGGTTGGAAGGGACCTCAAAGATCATCTAGTTCCAACCCCCTGCCATAGGCAAGGACACCTCCCACTAGAACAGGTCACTCAAGGCCTCATCCAATCTGGCCTTGAACACCTCCAGGCAGGGAGCAGCCACAACCTCCCTGGGCAACCTGTGCCAGTGTCTCACCACCCTCACTGCAAACAACTTCCTCCTAACATCCACTTTCAATCTCCCCTCTGCCAGTTTAAACCCACTGCCCCTTGTCCTGCCATTGCAAGACCACCTAAATAATCCCTCTCCAGCCTAAAGAACACCCTCCAAAGTCCTTCAAGAAGCAGCACCCGCTTTCCTGTTATCTAACCTGCAACACATCAGCCACAAGGGAGGTTGTAACCAGGTGGGGTTGGTCTCTTCTCCCAGGCAAGCAGCAACAGAACGAGGGGAGACAGTCACACGTTGCGCCAGGGGAGGTCTAGGCTGGATGTTAGAAGGAAGCTCTTGCCAGAGAGAGTGATTGGTATTGGAATGGGCTGCCCAGGGAGGAGGAGTCCCTGGAGGTATTGAAGAAAAGCCTGATGAGGCACTTAGTGCCATGGTCTGGCTGATTGGATAGGGCTGGGTGATAGGTTGGTCTGAATGAGCTTGGAGGTCTCTTCCAACCTGCTTGATTCTATGATCTGCTGCTCTTTATGCCAGTGAAACATAGAGGCAGTGCAAAACACAAATGTGATCCACTCATGTCAATTTGTCTGTTTTACAAAGGGAGACTGAAGTATTTATATTCGTACCCCAAAAATACTCAGTGAAGAGTCAACGCAATTCTCTTATATCTACACATCTATGACCAATTGATGGCATCTAACAAGCACTCACTGCTTGCTCCTTTCATACACTAAACTAACTTATGTTAAAAAAAAAAAATAACTGGCATGCTTTATTTTCCTATTTATTGATACTATGAGAAGGTGACACATTTACTTGCTATTTATACTGCTCCTATTGCTGTAGCAGACTCATTAAACTCTTAGAACGAGATGATAAAATTCCCTCCTATCAAAAAGATTCAGAACTGTTTCACACTGCACTAAATTTAATCTATAAAAGTGATTTTATTCAATAGTTTACTGTGTTACTTAACACAATTCTGCGAAGTTCCTTCAAAGTACTTATATTTGTACCCCAAAAATACTCCGTGAACAGAGTCAATGCAATTCTCTTCTCCACAGAGAACTGATACATTTACACATCTTTGACCAATTGATGGTATCTAACAAGCACTCACTGTTTGCTCCTTTCATATACTGAATTTTCTGACTGCTGGCATTTCCACAAAGTTTCACAGTTCTTCTGCACCAGCCATGAAAAGCAGCTTCTTTGAGCTGTAAGGGACAGCACTATAGCTAATGATACGGATACTACTGAAATTCCACGACAGCACACAACCACCACATGAAATTACTTCTGATTAATTACACTGCTGATTAATTACTACTGAGATGCTTGGTAAAACAAAGAAGCTGCAGCAGTTCTAGATTCATAACTAGTTTTGGTGGTCTTTACTAGGCAGTGTTATCAATGTGGTAGATTAAACAACACATGACCTTGCTGGGGTATAAACTCCAGATAATTGGTGGAATTTTGTTCTGGTGGCCTCTATCAACAAATCCATAACAGCATTACAAAGTTTGTTATTTTTTAGCATGAAATAGACCTTCAACCACAACCATGATTTTAAGTTGTTCTGTTCCATCCTCACAACATCCAAAAGCAGCAAGGAAGGTTTCAGAACGCTCACCGATCTCATATGCTGAAGAGAACTCACATTAATAGCTTCTGAAAACACAAAGTGTTGCTGTACTTTGTTTTAGAACCACATCACCTAATACAAAACTTCTGACTGGAGATCCTCAAAGCCATGGGGACCTGCAACAGGACTGATAATCTAATGCACCAAGCAGGCAAAGATGGGTGCTGGTTGTATCAGCTGTTAGGATGGCACCATGTCATGGTAGGCCTAAGCAGGTCAAAATAGGCTTATCCATGTCCTGGCTTGCCCAGAGATGTTTTTCTGCTCTCCCTCCTTCTGCTACGGGGAGAAGCAACTACAGAAAAGAGGATAAAGAACCTGGAGCCACTGAGTCTAAGGACTGTGGCTTGCCCAGACTTGCTTTGCTCCTGTGGTAAACAAGGTACACAGGCTCAGCTTGTGCCTGCCTTCTGCAAGGCCTGTTGTTTGCTGCCGTAAAAAGGGTAAAGCAAGCCTATGGCTTCACCTAATATGGGTCAAGCTTGGCTAACTGCCATTCTGATTGGCTAATGTACGCCCAAAGGCACATTAGTCTTGGGCTGTATTGATAAAAGAAGATGAGCAGGTGACACAACATGCTCTGCCTTTGTATTCTTGCTTGCTTGTTACTGCCTTATTGTACCCTGAACTGCCTGGAAACTGCCTGCCTTCAGTTTACCAGGAACAGGCTCTAAATGCCCCCATGCAGTAGGCCTGCACAGCCAGTGTGACACTGTGCTGAGACTGCCCATGGCAGACATCCTGCCTGCACCTGAAAGCCTCCTGCCGGGATGGGAACTCCTGGAGACACACAGATCATCCAGAGAGCCAGGACCAGGTCAGAGCTTGTCTGCCTCCTTTCCCCAGCAGTTTGGGAAGATCAGAAGTCTCAGTGGCTGACAAGACAGTAACAGAATTCCCTGAAAGCATTTGGGTGCTGTCTGAAGCTGCAGCCAGCCCTGCCAGGTGGGAGTTATTTAGTAAGTAAATACTTAAAGCCTCTTGTAACTCACCACTGCCTTCTGCCGTCAGCAGAAGAGAGCTCCTTGATTCCATCTGGTGGGCAAGCAGTGCACTGACTGCAAGTGGTACACTGACTGCAGGAACCTCATCCTCCAGTTCAATTGAGTTCAATTAATGTTATATATTAATAACATAGACTCTGGAAATAATTAGCAATATCTGCATAAAGTTTCCATGACCATGCAAAGAACTGATTGTTATTAAAATCAGTGGTTGAGGTGGTGAGAGTTCTGAATACTGAATATTAACAAACAGTATTAATCATTGAAAATTATCTCTCATATCTATTAATTATCCCTCCAGAACACACCAGCACTGAATTTCCTGTAATCAGCAAAATGCAAGTGACATGATGCAGTCTATGGCATGTCCAACCCCACAGACTCCCAATTTCAACAGGCAGGTACACATCTAGAGCTGGGTCAACAGCTGAGAGCTGTCAAAATCAGCAAAGAACAAAACTTGAATTCACACTTTGTGCTCCACGAGAGGCACTTATACTCTGCTATAGCACTATAGACAGAAAGTATGGACCTCTAACGGACTATGAAACAATGTAATGCTTTAGCCAATCTAACCAGAATTCATTTTAACACTAGAAAGCTCTTGGTATTCCGTAGCAGTACCTTATCGAAGTGTCTATACTCAACCTGCACCCAGGGCTATGCTCTGTCACTAAATAACTCCTCCCCAACACACGTAGAATCAGGAAAAGGAGAGATGACCCACGGGTTGAAAACAGATGCACTGAAAGAGGTAAACTAATACCACATCAAGATATACAAAATCATACCCAGCCCAGCAAAAGTGCAGAAGCCACAGTACTTACCAAGGCAGTCCCCAAGAGCAAGGAGGAAAACAGCAAGAAAGGAGCCAAAGGGCAAAGCCCAAGCAAGAGACTCTAGCAAAAGACCTCCCTCTCCTTCACGAACTACCTCATTTATACTGAGCATGATGCTCATTGCATACACCTGTGAGTAACTCAAGTCAGCTATCCTGGCTGACTCAGAACTACTAATGGCCTGCAGCCCACAGCTGGCCTGTGATTCTGTCCCAGTAAAACCTGGACACAGAGCTACAGAAAATATTCAAACACTCAATAACAAGAATTGAACTAGGAAAAGTCATGAGCTTCACTGCATTGACTTGTACAGCACAGCAGGTTTATGCAGGCTCACACACCTCCAAACAAAACAGCACAGCAGAAAAAAAAGTGAATGCATTACACACTGAGTGTCTTTAAAATACCTGACAATGTCCTCATTTTATCTGAAATACAGTCCTATTTTCCTGACAGGCTTAAGATTTTAAACAGGAGTTTGTATATTTAAAAGGGTAATTGTAAAATAGTTGTGGTGTCTTACACTCTATACTGCAGATCTGATTGTGTTGAAGTAAAGCTGGTCCAAATAAGTGATCTTTGAAGACTAAAAATTGTTACCAGCAGTTCTAATAGACTAAGTGCATGTAGCATAATCAAATTTGATAGACTACATAAGCTCATCTATTTCAATCACCAACACATGCAGCAGCTATGGCAGAATTTTTACCCTAGTTCTTGTGTTCTTTCTTTCTGAAGTTCTTGTGCCAAAGTGACAAGTGGGTTTTACCATTCTAAATGTATGCCTGCTTTGTGTAGTCACTCTGAGGGACAGAGGTTTGAGGTAGCATGAACATGAAATATCCTCAGCTGCAGAAACTTTTTGAGACATCACAGAGCTACGCAGGTTAAATTTGCCTCACTAATTTCTTTCCTCCCTCCACCCCACCCAACTCAGGCACAGCTGGTTACATTAAAGCTACTGTTACTTGGCTAAACCACAGTCCTTCTCTCCAAAATCAATTTTCCCTAGGAAGGATGTGTATTCTGATAGTTCCAACTCTAGAGTCTAGAGTAAAGTAGCTTAAAGAACTGATTATCAGAAAGGCATGAGGCTCTTATCCAGGAAGACACACTTTTAACTGCTACCACCCAAGACCCCTTGAAGGTGATGTGAGACATGGCCATATGCCCTTTATTTTTCATAGCAGGGATACTAAATAAAGTTTTCTGTCTTTGTGAATCTGTGTTTGAAGAAATCTAGATTAAAGTACAAATGATAAATAGTGCTGAAGATAGCCCATCAGCCATAGAGGTGGTGGAAGTCCCATCCCAGCAGGTTTTTAAGGCCAGGCTGGATGAATATCTGGGCAACCTGAGCAGGTAGAAAGTGTCCCTGCCCATGGCAGGGGGAGTTGAAACTAGATAATCCTTAAGGTCCCTTCCAATTCCGATAATTGTATGACAGAAGCAGACACAAGGAACAAACAAACCATTCTGCCGCTGTCAGTGGCCTCTGCATGCATTTTGCACAGTAGAAGCAGCAAACTGTATTTCTGGTGAAATAAAACAATACACAAAGTAAGCAAAATGAAGAATGAAACCTGCAAACCTTCAGCTGCTCTCCTAACAGTATCTACAACAACTCTTACAAAGCACAAGTAGCATTCCTGCTCACTGAACCCATTCCTGTTCAGTGAGCACTGCTTCCCTCTGTAAGCTCAAGATACTTGAAAAACCTACAAGCAGTTGTTTTAACAGACCTACAAACACATTTGAGTATTCCTGATTGTCCATGCTTGCAGCACTGATGCCATTTCTATGAGAAGGTGTCTGAAAAATGCACCATGAATCTATTGTTTGTCCAAAACCTGACAGCAACTTTCAGTCCGAAGATCCAAGTGCGCTTCACTCCTACCTCTCTCTCGAATGTATCCATACACCAGAAAGTCTCATTTTGTGTCTTTGCACTGCGAGGGTGACAGAGCACTGCAACAGGCTGCCCAAGGAGGTTGTGGAGTCTCCCTCTCTGAAGATATTCAAGAACCATCTGGATGTGTTTCAGTGTGATCTGCTCTGGCAGGGGGGCTGGGCCAGATGATCTTTCGAGGTCCCTTCTAGCCCCTGACATTCTATGAGTCTAGATTACATATTTAATGCAAATCAGTTCACTAATTACTCCAAAGCTAAAATGAAACCTGTATTTATACAGGTAGATGAGAGTTCATTTTTCCCCTTGCTCTCAGGGCTGTGCCACTTCAAGTAGGATAAGAGGGAGAGCAGTGGAAGGGCAGAGATTTTTTTTTTATTTTTTTTTTTTAAAATGGTTCAGTTCCAAATATTCTAATTCCCCTCAGAACCAACACAACTACTTTATCTTTCTTCTTTAGCCATTAATTACAAATAAATTCGTCTTTCTCTTATGAAGCCTGAAGTTTGTTGTTGTTGTTGTTGTTTTCTTGTTGTTAGATGAGTTGCATTCAAACTCCCAACTAAAAAAGATGAAGCCAAACATTGAAATTCATCTCACAGTCCAGAATTTACTTAACGGCCAGCCTGCGCGCTGTGATAAACGGAATGATGATCCGGCAACATGTCTTTATCCATGGTTTGCTTTAATTAACGCCGGCTTGTTTGTTGAAAAGATGATTAATATGCCAATGAAAATTGCATAATTGAATACCACAACACTGGCACAATCAGAAAGACACATGCAGTTTTTTGATTAACATTCCTTATTATTATTATTATTATTGTGCGTTTTAATGTACTCTTTTTCTCACTATGAAATGATGCAGGTTTTGACCGAGAGGTGAGGAAAAGTCAGGTAAAGTGCAGGATGTTCCATGGGCAAGGGAGAAAAGGAAAGAAAAAAAAGAATTAAAAAAAAATTTTAAAAAATTTTTTTTAAATATATGATGTAATTTAATCATGCAGAAATAGCTCCTTGGTCAAGCAGGCATTTCTTTAGACTCATAACAGAAGCAGGACGAAACTCACTCGTAACGGAAGCAAGAAACTACAGGAAAAATAATGAGCTGTAATAGAAGGTGTAAGTCAACTACAAAAACACAAATGGCAGTGAGCACGTGGCACAGAGTATGAAAAATGCAAGTGAAATATTCAGCATCACGTGAGTGTTTTGAACAAAAATACAAATGGCAACAAGCACGTGGAAAGCGCAAACAAAATACTCGGCAGCGTATTAGTATTTTGAACAGAAAGAGAAACAGCAATGACCACATGGAACAAAGTATGAAAAATGCAAAACAAATTACTCAGCATCATATTAGTGTTTTGAACAAAAATACAAATGGCAATGAGCATGTGGCATGAAGTATGGAAAGTGAATACAAATTACTCAGCATCATATTAGAATCACAGAATGGTAAGGTTGGAAGGGACCTCAAGGATCCTCTAGTTCCAACCCCCTGCCATAGGCAGGGACACCTCCCACTAGTACAGGTCACTCAAGGCCTCATCCAACCTGGCCTTGAACACCTCCAGGGAGGGAGCAGCCACAACCTCCCTGGGCAACCTGTGCCAGTGCTTCACCACCCTCACTGCAAACAACTTCCTCCTAACATCCACTTTCAATCTCCTCTCTGACAGTTCAAACCCATTGCCCCTTGTCCTGGCATTACAAAACCTTGTCAATAGTCCCTCCCCAGCTTTCCTGTAGGCCCCCTTCAGATACTGGAAGGCTACTCTAAGGTCTCCTGGAAGCCTTCTCTTCTCCAGGTTGAAGAGCCCCAACTCTCTCAGCCTGTCCTCATAGGAGAGCTGCTCCAGCCCTCTGATCACCTTCGTGGCCTCCTCTGCACCCGCTCCAATACTCAGTATTATATGAGTACTTTAAACAGAAATACAAATGGTAATGATCACATGACACACAGTATGAAAAATGCAAACAAAACATTCAGCAACATATGTCTATTTTGAACAAGAATACGAATGGCAATGACCACGTGGCACAAAGTATGAAAAATGCAAACAAAATACTCAGTATTGTATTTGTATTTTGAAAGCAGAGGAAGCAGTTTTTTGAGCAACACAAAGGGTAAGGAACTTTTACTCTAACAGCACCAATGTATTACACCCACAAAGTACCAAAAATAGGCAAACTAAAGTATTATCCCTCTCCAGAACTTCCCCTGAACGACTGCCCTAGCTGCATTTTGTTAATCTATTCATCTGGTTAAATCTGTTATGAGAGTAACAACAGTGTCAATTAAGGTACAGGCCAGGTTTGCTTTTTTCTGTAACATTTATTTTGGGGTTTTTTTTTCTTCTGTTTACTTATCCTTAATGTCCAACTGCCCAAGGCAGATGCTAATGTTATTTAGCACAGATTTTCATGCAAAGACTAACTTTTAAGGAGCAGGAAGAACCCTTGCCTTTGCAAAACTGAATTCAGACTTGCATACCAATTCAATAGGATATACAATAGCTCTTTGAATACCTTGGCTATTTTGGAAATTAGTTAATAGGAAAATTGACAATTTTTGAGCTAAGCTAAGCCAGAAATCTTTCCAGAGTTATCCCCCAAAATTAGCATCTACATACTGACTTCATACTTTCTTCAATGCTTTAGGCAGGCACAAGAATCTTCTGATAACTGAAGTTCCATTATTTAGATTAACAAACACTTGCACAGGATAATACAAAGCAAATACTGCTTCACCTTTGCTGTAATCAAATAAAACAGCAAGGAAGATTCCCACTTATTTCTTTCCACAAAAAGCAGCACAAGTAGTAAGATTTCAGCAAGAATTACTTTCCAAGGATCCTCTCTCACATTGTCCTTAGATGAATGAAGGAGAAATGGAAGGAGAAAAGCTCCAACAGAAAGGATTGGCGCTCCAGATACAACCTTCAATGACTTTTGTAGGTCTCAGGTGGCCATCAGAGGTTCTGTGTGCCTCAACAATGCCCAGGTTACAGCTGATCCTGAGCACAAGCAGCCAAGACCTTAGCTGAGCAGCAACTACAGTCTGGAACAGCATAACTCTGCAGTGAGCAAAGGAACATCCACCCTGCTTCATCCTCCAAGGCTCCAAGCATAGAGTCCTCACTATTTTCCTTTGAAATGAATGCGTTTCTGAAGGAAGATCCTTTCTAAGCACATTGGACAAACCCAAAACTCACAGGATTTCTAAGAGGTCCAACAAGGGCTTCTCCCAGCTTACCTGTGCCTTAGGAAAAGACTGGTTTTCTAGTCTGCAGTTTCCCTCAGGGGTTATTTAGGTACCTGAATGCCCACATTTGCAGTTACGTATTTATAAAATACTGGCAGGAAAAACATGAAAAAGTTTTTGTCTCAAAGAGCCAAGAAAGAGTCACAGGATCCACTCTTGTATTTCCTCACCCAGTCATTGCAACTGTAACTAATAAAAGCCCTTTACCTTATCTGAACTGAAAAAATACTACAAACTATAATACTAAATACGCAGAGAGAATCATAGCTACTGAAAACCTGCACAGAAATCCAAACACGTTAGAAAACAGCAGACCTGGAGAAACGTTTATTCTTAGGCATAAGCCCCTGACAACAGCAGTCACTGAGGAATTTCTCCCATCCTCAAAGGAAAATAAAACTTCTCAGGGCCATGACCTAGGAAACAGCGAAGCAGCTGAAAGCACTGAGGCACAACATTTAAACCAGGATGGACTCAGCCCTATCCTAAAAGCTGCCAGAGGAAAAAACTACAGCATCCACCACAGGGACTCAGATCAATCTCTTCAACTTCTGTGATTTTAAAGCTTTACTGTTTTCCAAACACATTACAATCATAGCAGCAGATGCAAACCTCAAGTTATAATAAGCATCGCTGTTCATTTTACTCTGTAGATTGCAAAGGCACACACTGCAATTTGCTCAACTGCAGACCATGACTGCTGTCCTGGACCTTTCTAGGCCTAAATTTAACAGGGATTTTTTTTTTTTTTTTCCCCTAGAAATGTATATTAAAAATGTAGATGAAAAAGTTCAGCTCTACAGCTATGAAGTTCAATTTGATTTTCACCGACTTTTAATTCACCTTACTTTTTACTTAAATAAAATCCTGTACCTTTTCAGTTTTCAAAGAGTTCTTCCTAAGCACTTTTGTAGGGTTGCAAAAGAAGTAGAGGTGGTAAGACAGAGCTATGTAAAAGCATGAACAGCCAAGTGTACTACCAAACATTCCTATCTCTTACACTTAAGGTATCAGAGGTCATCACATGAAACAATCAGACAGAAGATTTCAAACGCAGCAAAAGGAAGTTTGTGCGAAGGCCAAAGTTATAGCAGTAAGAGAAATACACACAAGGGAAGTTCACAGAGATTACTGAACCTAAATGTCTTTATATTGGACTTCTGATCAAGGAAGCTGCAGAGTGTAGAATAGCAGAAGATGTTACAGGGAAACATTGCTATTTATTGCCATATGCTTATCGTTTCCATTTTATCCGCTACTGGCCGCTGCCACAGGCAGATACCGTTCTAAATAGTTCATGACTGCCCAGCAGAGCCTTAGGATATTTCTTATGCAAATTCAATGCAGTGGACCTTTTAACATCTTCCACAAATCTGTCTTCTACAGCTTCTAATCACTCTTATTCCTCTTCTCTGTTTTTTTTTTTTTTCCCAGTTTTGTCAGTATTTTTCTGCTATTGAGTCGTGAAACTAAAAAGGTAACTGGTTCAGTCTCATTGCAATGTCAGACCTGGATTTTAATTCCTGAGTAGGTTTTGGATAATCAAAAGAAGCACAATTTTTTTTTTTTTTCCCCCTAGAAGCTTCTAAAGCTCTTTCCCAACTTGGTATTATTTTAATAACCTTATTGAAATAATTAATGAAGTTATTAAGTAAAGCCAAATAAATAAACCCTTACCAAGAAGAGATCTCTTTACATCACTGCCAGATGGTGCCCTAAAAATTCAATACTCTATTATTTTATGAGAACCTTGTGTTTATGATTCTTGAGCCAGGTTCACTCCATGTGACTGCATTCACATATATGTCACTTTGAATTAACCAGCCTAGGAGTAGGGTTTCATGAGGATCAGATGTTTTATTAAAATAGGAGGTATCAGCTTTCTTCTTTCCTAATATGCAATTCAGTCTTTAAATATCCCAATACACTACATAAGGTCTCTTTATTAGAGATATGTGGTTATCATTTAGGATACTACTTTCAGCTAGAGAACAGACTGTCAGCCATGTGGACAAACAAGGGAGTCCCAGTGACTTGAAAAAAGATGTCCTTTCTGAGGAACTGCTCACCAAAGCTATGGAACCTCACTAGTTTCTGGCTTTTTTTCTTTCCAAATACATTATTTGCCACCTTTTCTGGAGTACATGCTGAATGTAAGTCAGGTAAATAAAGTTGATCACTTTTCTCATCTTTTCAATTACTTCCTTGACAATTATGGTGCACATTACCATGTTTGTGAATGCTACCAATTTCTGGCATGTCCTTATTCTAGAACATTTTCTTCCATTAATTCCATATCCTGCTATTAAAGGTGTGCTTTAAAAACAAAAAAGATCCTTTCCTTGCCACTATAGGGCCCATGGCTGTTCTGAAGGAGGCTAATGTGTCAATATTTTAAACACAGAGAGGGAATGACCTGGATAATAGGCCTGTCAGTCTGATATTGATACATGGCAAAGCAATTTGAAGAGATGATAAAGAGTTTAATTAATACAGAATTAAATACAAGTAATGAAATCAGTGCCAATCAACATATGCTTAGGGAAAATATCTTGCAATACTAACTTTGTATTTTCTATTAACAAGATCATGCTTAGCTGATGCATTACCACTATTATATTTACACTGTAAGGTATTTGCCTTAATAAGACATTCCATTTTAATTAGGGCTAGGATATCAATAGTTAAATACTAAGGTTTAATAAAAACTGGGCAAATGACAAATATGAACATTGTCAGTCACTGACTGGATTATGTTTTTAGGCAAACCTGGAACACACTGGCTCCTGACCTTTCAGTATTTAGCATCCTTGTGAGAGACCAGGAGCAAATAATCAAATAATGCAATGGTAAAGTCTGAGAGAAGAAAACTGAAGAGAAGTAAATAATGAGGAAGAGTGGAACAAGGCACGTTTGGACATGGCACTTAGTGCCATGGTCTAATCTTGAGGGCTGTGGTGATGGGTTGGACTTGATGATCTCTGAGGTCTCTTCCAACCCTTGCAATACTGTGATACTGTGAATAGGACAGCACTATGAGCTGGCTAATCTGGGTTCACTGCATGTGTGTGGAGATGTAGAAAAACAAAGTGCTCACAGGACCAGACAATGCAGGACATACCCACAGGGCAGGGCAGTCTCTCCTCAGAAGCACTCTAGGGGAAAATGTTCAGGGGCTGGGGTCTGTTAGCAGCTTGAACACTGCAGCCAAAAGTGGAAGTGCACAGTAGCAAGTGGTAGCAAACAGCAGCAAAGGAAAGATATGCTGCAGAGCAGTAGAAAGGTCACATTAACTGCTTCAGATGGCACTGGTGTGGCTCTAGGACAATTCTGCCTGCTGTTTTCTTGCCTCAGTTACCAGAACAAAGCTGAAAATTTTGAGAGGGCTCAGTGAGGATATATTGAAATAATTAAAAGGCCAGAAAAGATTCCTTAGAGCAAAAGAGTCAATAAACTATGTCTCCTTAGCTTACACACCCTCTGACTTGGATGTGTACATACCCAAAGGATGAAAATAGATATAATGGTAGAGTTCTTGATCCAGCAAGCAAAGACACTGCAAAGATGTAAGCAAATGGCTGGAAACTGTAAATAGGCAAATTCAGAAGCAAATAGGCTGGGTATTTTTAAAAGAATTCCCTACCAAACCAAACCATCAAACATACAGTAAGTTATTTATACAGAATTTAAGTTCTTTTGGTCAGCACTGGTAAGGTTACACATGGAGTAGTGTTCAGCTCTAGTCTCCCCAGTACAAGAGAGACAGGGACATGCTGAAAGGAGTCCAGTAAAGGGTTGGAAAGATGGTTCAAGGACTGGAGCATCTCTCAATGGAGAACAGGCTGGGAGAACTGGCAGTGTGTAACACAGAGATGAGAAGGCTGAGGGGGAATCATGTCAGTATACAGAAATACTGGAAGGGAGGGTAAGAAGAATGGTCAGGCTCTTTTCAGTGGTGCCAGTGACAAGACCAGAGGCAACGGTGACAAACTGAAACACAGAAGGTTCCCCCTGAACATCAGCAAACACCTTCAACTCTGAGGTGAGTGGGCACTTCAACAGTGCTGTACAGTCTCCATTCTTGCAGATGTTTAAAAGCCATCTGGACATAGTCTTGGGCTGCTGCTTGACTTGGGCTGCTTGGGCTGTAGGCTTGGACTTGGTGACCTCAAGAAGTCCCTCACAACCTATACTGTGACTCCACCATTATGTGACAGTTGGCTCATCTTCAGCTTTCTGTCAACCAACACCACTGGTATTTGCTGTGTGACCCAGCCAGGCAGCACCTGTAGAACTGCAAGGGTTCAATCCTTTCTTCCCAAACCCAGGATGTCACAAACTATGCCCTGGCAGCAAAGAAAGCCAAAAGCTTCTGATTAACAGGAACACAGTCAGCAGAACAAGGGAAGTGATTACCCCTTGCTGATTGTTAGACCACATCTGAAATACTACACCCAGCCTTGGGAATCCCATTGTAAGACAATGACAAACAGAACCAAGCTGAACAAAGCACTATCGGCATGGCTGGGGCTGAAGCACTTCTCCCGCAGGAGACAGAGGGAACTGGGCTCTTGCAGGCTAAAGAAGACTCCAAAGGGAAACTGACAGCAGCCTTGCAATACTAAGAGGAAGCCATCACAAAGGTAGAGGCCAGCTCCTAACAGTGATGCAGGCCAGGAGGACATGAAAGGTTGGACATGAGTAGGAACAAGGCTGTATATAAGGAAACACATTTTTACCATTGGACAGCACAGCATTGGAACAAGCTGCTCGGAAAGTACACACAGTCTCCATCCTGGGAGATTTTCAAGATCCAACAGGATAAAGCCCTGTTATTAAAGCAGAATTTACATTTATCAATGCAGAGATGTCAAGCTGAAACAACACCCTGAAGGGAAAGGAGACGATGGGAAAAATATCTAAAGCTAACGCAACACTCTTAGGTCCTCCTTTCTTCTTTTTCTTATCTGTAAAAGCATTGGAGAGATTGAGTAGAGTAACCTCATTTAAGGCTGCCTCAAATAGAAGAGAAGGCTTCCAGAAGACCTTAGAGTAGCCTTCCAGCATCTGAAAGGGGCCTACAGGAAGGCTGGGGAAGGACTATTGACAAGTTCTTCCAAAGACAGAACAAGGGGCAATGGGTTTGAACTGGCAGAGGAGAGATTGAAACTGGATGTTAGGAGGAAGTTGTTTGCAGTGAGGGTGGTGAGACACTGGCACAGATTGCCCAGGGAGGTTGTGGTTGCTCCCTCCCTGGAAGTGTTCAAGGCCAGGTTGGAGGAGGCCTTGAGTGACCTGTACTAGTGGGAGGTGTCCCTGCCCATGGCAGAGGGTTAGAACTAGATGATCCTTGAGGTCACTTCCAAACTTACCATTCTATGAAATTTGAGTTTTTAATGTAGGATGCAGCATTAAGCTTCCTATTCATATAAGCCTAACAAAGTAAGTGTCTTTACAGCTAAGACAAACCACAGACAGCAACAAAATATCCTCTACTGTATTTTCAAGGATAACTCCTATAGTTCATGTGGTTACCTGCAATGAATTTGGTGAACAAGGCAGGTTCTAAATGACTCATAGGTACTGTGCTCTCATTATTTATTGAGTTTAATAAAAGGAGCTCCAGGAGAAAATGAGACCAACATAATCACATAGCATCCAACATAGAGAAAAGTGGACTGCACTGTACAGTATATTACTGTCGTAATGGAAACAGCTCCATAGATGTCATTTTCTAGAGCCTCTGACTCAGCCACTTGTGGTGGCTTCCATGAGTATGCTCCACTTTACATATTTAAGCCCTAGAGAGACAATATCATCAAAGGTTCAGTATCAAACCAATTCACTAGTTTCATTTCAAGATCTGTTCACTGGCCTTTTTAACTAACAGGGCTCCAACAAAACATAAAAGCTGTGGAAACAGCTATTTCCTATGCCCCTGCTGACTTTCCACATCTAGAACATGACTATTTTTGAAATAAACAATAATCATGTTACAAACATTAATTACATAGCCTACAAAGCCCCAGGGAGTGACACATTCACATGCAGAGTGGGATGCAAATGTGCATAAAATGAGAAAAAGGTATCTACTGTTTTTTTCTTTCTTTAGATGACCTATGGATATGAACATAGAATCATAGGATGGGATGGTTGGAAGAGATGTCAAGGATCATCCAGTTCCAACCCCCTGCCACAGGCAGGGACATCTCCCACTAGCACAGGTCACTCAAGGCCTCCTCCAACCTGGTCTTGAACACCTCCAGGGAGGTTGTGGAGCACAGAGGCAGATCAAAGATTATAATCTGTGCTTCTGTACTCCACAAGCTCCCTGGGTAACCTGTGCCAGTGTCTCACCACCCTCACTGCAAACAACTTCCTCCTAACATCCAGTCTAAATCTCCCCTCTGCCAGTTTAAACCCATTGCTCCTTGGCCTGTCATTGCAAGACCTTGTCAACAGTCCCTCCCCAGCCTTCCTGAAGGCCCCCTTCAGATACTGGAATATATGAGTTCCAGAGTTTTGATCACCTACCACCTTCAACAGCACAACTCCAGGCTGGGTGGTAAATAGCTGGACAGCAGTTCTGAGGAGAAGGACCTGGGGGTCTGGATTGATGAAAAGCTCAAAATGAGGCTGCAGGGTGAGTGCAGGCCAGACAGCAACTGTGTGCTGGGTTGCAGCAAGAGCAGTGTGGGCAGCAGGGCAAGGGAGGGGATTCTGCCCCTTTGCTCTGCTCTACTCAGACCCCACCTGCAGTCCTGTGTGCAGTTCTGGAGCCCCCAGCACAGGAAGGACATGGAACTGTTGGAGCCAGTCCAGAGGAGGCAACGAAGATGCTCAGAGGACTGCAGCAGCTCTGCACTGAGGACNTGTGGCTGCTCCCTGCCTGGAGGTGTTCAAGGCCAGGTTGGAGGAGGCCTTGAGTGCCCTGTGCTAGTGGGAGGTGTCCCTGCCTATGGCAGGGGGTTGGAACTAGATGATCCTTGAGGTCCTTTCCAACCTTACCATTCTGTGATCTGATGAAGACTTTCCCCTCTGTGACTTACTTGGTCATGAGGCAGTTCTGTGCAAAGAAAGTAAATATTGTTTAAGACATCTCAAGCCTACAGATATTCCCAGCTTTCCCTATGAGTTTTTTTTTTTCTTCCCTGCACTGAAAGAAATGTTATTTTGTTTTCTTTCTTCTTTGCAAATTCATTAAAAATAACCTCCCTATAAACTGTTCAAAAGCACTTTGGTAGCATTTCTCTGCTCTCAGAACAAGGATGCTTTTGTTGAAATTGTTTGCTGATGCAACTGCAGTTGGTCATCATTCAGTGTGCCTTCAAACACAGGAGATAGGAAATGGAAACATTAAACATGCATTTAAACATTTTAGTCAATTTTGAAGTCTGGGGAGTAGAATTAGGCCCCAGTTATCTTTCCCTGTATTTAATCTTGTTTCAGAAATAACAGCAGATCTATCATCATGGAAGGCCAAATGGAAAAGGCCACAGTTGTTGATTTGGCTTTACTGATGCACCAAAGCAATTCAAGAGAGAACCTGAGAAGAGATTTTATTTGAATTATGAGCAGAGTGCAGGTTTGCTGTTTAAACAGTGGTTAACAACTTGGTTGAGCTGTCTTGATGTCATGTATAAGCTACACATCCAGGTTCTGTCTGTAGTAAACTCAGACATGTTCCTTGAGGTAAAATTATACCTTTTCTTGTAGATAGCTATCTGAAAATGGAATGAGTAAAGGTGCTTATCTCACTCCATTGACTAAAGACTACCTTAAATTAACTTATAGATGACTATATTTAGATAAGACAAAATTAAAAGGACCATCTAAGCATTCATTGAAATGCTGTTCTAACCTGGAGTTGCAAATAGGGAGAGACTTGAAGGGCAGCAAGATTGTACTTCAGAAGAAACATAGGTAGCAAAATTTAAATGAAGGAAAATGTGGACTTGATACTCGATGGGACAGAGACCCTAGTGACAAGAGACATGAAATAAGCTGAGGCACTGACAGTCTTCTTTGGTTCAGTTTTCACATGTAAAGTACCATCAGGTTTCCCAGGTCCCTGAGCCTAGTGATGAGTATGGATCATTATCCACAGGACTTCAAGATTAAGTGAGCACTTAAGCAAACTGGACATACACAAGCCCATGGGACCAGATGGGTTTCATCCAAGGCTGATTAAACAGCTGGCCAAAGTCATCATGAATCCATTCTCCAGCACCTTTGAAACACTGCTGCAACTGTGGGGAGGGAAGATTGCCTGCAATCACAAGCACCAATACAAGCTGTGCAGTGCCTGGCTGGAGAGCAGCCCTGAGGAGAGGGACTTGGGGGTGCTGGTGGATGAGAAGCTCAACTTGCAGCCCAGAATGCCAACCAGAGCCTGGGCTGCATCAGGAGAAGTGTGGCAAACAGGGCAAGGGAGGTGATTCTCCCACTCTGCTCTGCTGAGAACCCACCTGGAGTACTGCATCCAGTTCTGGAGTCCCTGGGACAAGAGGGATGTGGAGATGCTGGAAGGTGTCCAGAAAAGGGACATAAAGATGCTCAAGAAGAGAGCTGGAACTGCTCTGCTGTGAGAACAGACTGAAAGAGTTGAGGCTGTGCAGTCTGGAGGAGGTTCTGAGAAGACCTTACTGTGGCCTTGCAGTTTCTTAAGTGGGCTACAAAAAAGCTGGGGAGGAATTTTTTAGGCTATCAGGTAGTGACAGGACTAGGGGGGATGGAGCAAAGTTGGAGGTGAGGAGATTCAGACTGGATGTGAAGAGGAAGTTCTTCAGCATGACAGTGGTGAGAGCCTAGCAGGGGTTGCCCAGGGAGGTGGTTGAGGCCCCATCCCTGGAGGTGTTTAAGGCCAGGCTGGATGAGGCTCTGGCCAGCCTTATCTAGTGTGAGGTGTCCCTGCCTATGGCAGGGGGTTGGAACTGGATGAGCTTTGAGGTCCCTTCCAACCCTACCATTCTATGATTCTGTGATTTGCTTTCAGGATGCAACTTTTAGCAACAACCATAATTTCACAACCAACTCTGCTCTAGGAACAGACACTTGGCTCCCATTTTGGTTCATCCCTTCCACCCCTGATCTTCCAACCCAAATCTCTTGCCTCCAAAAATACTTCTGGAAAGAGAGGGGGAAATTCACCACCCACATTTTGTGTCAGCATTAATGATTTGCTAGCCAAGAATACATCATGTAGAGGGCACTTTTGCTATGGACAGAGAGATGTGCATTTCTGTGTCTTTCCCATTGATCCATTTGATCAATCTGAAGTAGTATCAATTATGGAAGTATAGATATCAGCTCAGCTCTCTTTAACTGGATGCTCCAATCTTGGGACTACAAAATGAAAGAGTATTATAACGGAGGGAGAGAGAAAGCTGAAACATTTATATCCCTGAGATATGAGCCAAAACTCTTTATGAACTAAAAAAGATGTTCTTGTACTTTTTCTAATAGACATACTACTATAAAATTCTATCTTATTTTATCCTTTTTATTTCCTACATATTTTTCCCAGCTCATCCATGCTAAGCTTTCTGATGAAGTTTCCAATAAAACATCAAACAATTAACCCAAGAAATGTATCAAACTCAGCAAACATATGAATGGTGGAGTGCAAAGCTTCTCAAGTTTTTGTAGCTTCCTAACACATGAAAATCACAAGGGGAAGCAAAGAGAAGCAGAACATGGGTTTGGACTCCAGTGATGCTGCATTAGCCTGCAACTAAGACTTGGTACTCCACTCCTCACTGACCCCTACTGCCTCAGTGACACTAATCAGAAAATCATAGAATGGTTTGGTTTGGAAGGGACCTCAAAAGGTCATATAGTCCAACCACCTGGCAGTCAGGAGGGACATCCTCCATTAGATCAGGTTGCCCAGAACCCCATCCAGCCTGACCTTGAATACCTTCAGGGAAGGGGCCTCAACTCTACCTCAGCTACCTCCCTGGGAAACCTGTTCCAGTGCTCCACCACCCTCATAGCAGAGATCTTGTTGCTAACATCCAATCAAAATCTGTTTTGCTCTAATTTCAAACCATTGCCCCTTGTCCTCTCTGGGGCTGTTTAGTTTGGAAAAAAAAGAGGAGGCTGAGGGGAGACCTCATTGCTGTCTACAACTACCTGAAGGGACATTGTGGAGAGGCTTCTGCTGGGCTCTTCTCACAGGTAATTTGATACAGAACAAGGGGGAATGGCCTCAAGCTGAGGCTGGGGAGGTTTAGATTAGACATTAGGAAAAAGTTTTTCATAGAGAGTGGTCAGGGACTGGAAAGAGTTGCCCAGGGAGGACCCTAGATGTGCTTAAGGGTGGTTTGGATGTGGTGCTTGGGGACATGGTTTAAGGTGACTCTTGCAGAGTAGGGATTTGGTGATCCTGAGGGGCTTTTCCAACCTGGATGTTTCTGTGATTCTGGGATTCCCTCTGCAGCCTTCTTGCAGGCTGCCTTCGGGTACTGGCAAGCTGCTATTAGACCTCCCTGGAGCCTTCCCCTCTCCAGGCTGAACAATCCCAGCTGCTTCAGCCTGTCCTCATAGCAGAGGTGCTCCAGTCCTCTGATCATCTTCATAGCCCTCCTCTGCAGTCCATGTCCACAACACTGCAATGTAAATCCTGCCCTGCTGTAGTATAACTACATAAGACTACTCCCAGAGCACAGGTACCCCAAGTACAGCTCACACTGCCTGTTCTGCAGGGCTATAAACAACTCCTTAGCCAGGAACTGCAGCAGAGCAGTGCTGCTATCACTCCATGCCTACAGCTTCTCCAGCCCCAGCAGAGCAAGCTGTAAGCTTCATGCTCTATTTCCTGACAAGTTTGTGTTTTATGTTAAACTTAGACTTGGAGTGACCTGGCATTAACGATGTTTATCTACCACTCGGGCTGCTGGATACTAAGAAATGTTTCCCTTGTTTCCTGGTGGGCCAAGCCAGCCTCGATCCCCATTCTGTCATTCCAACTGGGAGCCATCAGCAGAGGCACAGAGATTTTAACAGGAGGTTAGGGGGCTTGGAGCTTGTCTGCTGGTGATAAAATTAGAGAGGAGAATTAAAGTGATTACGCTCTAAAAATGACTTACTAGAAGTGACAGGTTTTTTTAACCTAAATATTTTTTAAGTACCAAATTTGTCACTCCTGTAAGTTATATGTTGCTAACTATAAAACTATTTTATCACAGCAGTAAAAGAAATGAAGTACTTTTAGTGAATGTTTTGAGATAAATCAGGAAGCTTGTATTCAAATCACATTTTATTTGCTTATGTAAGGATTCTTTTACTTTTGACTGAGTTGATGCAGACCTCTGAATTACAAAAAGAAATGTGTGTACCTCTAGCACTGCCAGCCCTCCAGTTAGTCTCTCCTGAGGCAATGCAAGCCACTCAGCAAGCTAAATTTAAAAAACAGGTAGTTAAGAATGCTGAGGCTGTCTGGTGACAATTTAGATGTGTCCAAAGGAGAAACACAGAAAGAGTTAACACCATACAGGCTGAAGGCTGCAATTCACAGCTCTAAATACTGCCTCTGCCAGTTAGGGCTGAATTCTTCCCCTCATCCCTCAAGAGCCTTTGCTCAACTCAGACACTTTGCTCTCTGTAAATCTCCCTTCGCTCCACTCCAGCCTGCAGCCTCTTTTGCAAGATGTAAGCAGATTCAGAAGAACAAGATTAAGGCAGACATACACCATGAAGAATCTTTTGGTTAAGCAGCTTCAGAAGACCAGGTTGTTGCTTCCAGCAGCTCCTTACACCTACCTCAGGAACATTTGCAGTTTTGCAGAGCATCCCAGTCTCCAGGGCCTGGAAGATGATATTCCTGATGGCCACAACAAACAGAAGCATAGAACAGAATCATAGAATCAACCAAGTCAGAAGAGACTTCCAAGCTCACCCAGCCCAACCTAGCACCCAGCCCTACCCAATCAACCAGACCATGGCACTAAGTGCCCCAGCCAGGCTTTGCTTGAACACCTCCAGGGATGGTAACTCCACCACCTCCCTGGGCAGCCCATTCCAATGCCAATCACTCTCTCTGGCAACAACTTCCTCCTAACATCCAGCCTAGACCTGCCCTGGCACAACTTGAGGCTGTGTCCCCTCCTTCTGTTGCTGGTTGCCTGGGAGAAGAGATCAACCCCACCTGGCTACAACGTGCTTTCAGACAGCAATGAGGTCACTATGAACCTCCTTCTGAAGCCTATGCCACTACTGCTTTGCCATTAATCTTTCACTTAGGGAGAGGGCTGGAGTGAAGAGACTATCCAGAGAAGAGGGGGACCTATATGATTTGTCTTAACTACCACCTTCAGTTATCTGTGTCCAAGCTATCAGAGATTTTGCCTACATGAAATGCATACTATTTAAGTGTAACTGAAATACCAAGCCAGGACCTAAATTCCCTGTTGAGCTAATGGCACCACAACTCTGGCTTGCAGGTAGCAGTGTCTTTTTGCATGGCCATGAATGAGCTCCCACAAATCCCTCCCTAGGTCAGTGCTTGAGTAAGCATTTGAGGACAGTTATTTGAGTGAAGTTACCTTGCAGCCATGCTGCAAACCATATTACTACAGAATCACAGAGCCACAAGGGTTGGAGAGCATCACCTACAGTTCCTTTTCCTGTATCTTCACAGTCACTGACTGGAATCTTTACACTGTAACTGGAAGCACAAAGACAAGCTGGAGGGGAGGACACTACAGAGGGGGAAGATTTCCCTCATTACAATACATATTTTAACTTAACAGCTAGAACCTTTCCTATTGTAAACACAGTATCAACAAAAATTTAGGAAGTTATGTTAAAAAAAGGGGGGGGAAGGTTTAAAATAGTAATGTCAGTTGGAAATTACAAGGAAATTTGTAAGTCTAATTAGGCTTTTTTTTTTTCCCCCCCCCCTTCTGGTACCATGCAAAATGTCAGATCTTTGAGTCACCCACATGCAGCTGGATACATCTCTGAGTTTCTGCCATCCTACTGCAAACAGGAAGCACAACACACAGCATACAACAAATGTACTCAGACTCTGGAGATAAAAATCATTCACTGAGTCTCAGTTATCTGATTTCAAATTCACTGTCAAGGGGCAACAATTTGTCTCTTCAGAACACAGGGAGGAAGAATGATGTTCCTTACTGCACAAAGACATCTCTTCACTTTAGATTATTTCTAAATGCAGCTACTGCTTAAAGGTTTGGAGTCTGATCCTTTTTTCCATAGCACAATGACAAAAAAAAAAAAAAAAAAAAAAAAAAAAGAAAAAAAAAAAAGAGCTCGGAAGCCAAGGACAGGGAAAGAGCTGATTTAGCATTTTCCCATTCTAAAATCCTCTGTGAAGGGGTTTTAAGTGTGAAGAAGTGAGAATAGGTAGGAAACATGCACTAGAGCTAGTTCCATTATTAACTCTTCCTCTGAAATTAGAGGAAGGGTTAGAAAGCAGGTGAGGGGGGGAGGATGTATTTTTTTGATTCTTTGTCAGTAACCTGAAACAGGAAAGAAAAAGAGAATCACACAGAATGACTACACAGGCAGAAGAGGCTGATGGTGGAATAATTCCCAGTTTAATATTGATTTTTGATAGCTCCAGCACAACTCTAGGTAGTGAGGAAAAAAACAGAAAACAAAACAGCCAGGATCCTGCACATTCTCTGAAGCCCACATTCCTTCTGACCATGAAACTCTTCCTCAAGTTAAAAAATCTTTCTTATGGTTACTTTCCTTTGCCCTCCTCTCCTGTTTCAGCTACCATCCTTAAAAAAAGCAGAGTTTCAGTAGCTTTCCATTTTCCCTCATCTTATTAAAGCTGCACATAACCACTCTCAAAATTAAAACACCCTAAATACAAAGTCTTAATTAGCACTGCTATCAATTCATAAAATTTGCTATGTTCCACCTGCAAAAAACCAGGAATTCCTCCCTATTTCCAGCAGAAAAGAAACCCATGCTGACAGTTCAACTGATGTTAGCACAGGCTGGCATGGGGATTTCTTCTCCATCATTTTCACTATGTCCAAAGAGAATCAACTCCTTCCTTCAAGTCACCTCTTTACAAAATGGGATTGTGACATCTCTGGGACATGACTTCATGACTCCACAATCCCACCTAAAGTCACACTACATATTATTTTAAACCCTTTGTTTAATTGATGCCTGATAGTTTGCAGTAGGAAAAAAACCCATGCTGACAGTTCAACTGATGTTAGCACAGGTTGGCATGGGGATTTCTTCTCCATCATTTTCACTACATCCAAAACTATATCACAAAAAGCAGACACACAAAAAAACCCCCAAACCTATCTTCATGTCCAAATAGAATCAACTCCTTCCTTCAAATCATCTCTTTACAAAATGGAATTGTGAGTTCTCTGGGACAGGACTCCATGACTCCACAATCCTACTTAAAGTCACACTTTATATTATTTCAAATCCTTTGTTTAATTGATGCCTGGTAATTTTGAGGTAGCACTACCTTAAAGCACACTTAATGGTATAATCTATTTCTATCTAGTAATTTAACTACCTGCTTGATTAAAAATTACAGCCTGCTACTGCAGACATGTTTAACTTTACAAACCACTATCTATCAAGTAGAGTGAACAAGCTAAACAACTTCACAGTTCTTGGTCAAGATCTCCCAGCAATTACCACCAAATTGTTTCCAATCTTGTCTCAGTTCACACTTCCAAAAGGAAAGCTCAGGTTAGCCACAGAACTTTCTGCACCATTAAACCCCTCATGGTGAAAGCAATGCCCCAGAATGCCACTGGAAGACAGACTTCACCTTTTACATAGGATTCATCCAGTGCTACCCAGCTGCAGAAATTGTGCCAGCACCTTGGCTATCTATGGACACTGAGACACCTGAAAGAACTGCCACACTTCTAAAGAAAAGAGCCATGAAATCCCTTGGAGATGGTGCCATTAAAATGTCTTCATCTCTGACCCAAGGCACACAGATTTATTTACAGCTCCCTGAACATAAAGGGCTAGTCAGAACTTAAGCAAGTAAGAAGCAGTTTACCTAAGAGAATAAACTAAAAGAAGTCCCCACACAGGTCACACACAACAGCTCATGAACTGGTATTAAAACTATCTTTAAAAAGAGTAGTAGCAATTGATATAAACCTGTGGAAAACTGACATAAGCCAGTGGAAACATGATTCTTATAACGGGGTGAGAGAACAGGTTTGGGGCTATTTCTCACATGATTATTCTTTGAAAATGAAAGCAGCTCTTTGATGCACTGTGATTGGCACTTAGTGTACTGACTGTACCCAGTAAACAGAGTGCTCACACTTGTTCAAGCATACAGCCATATGCACATATGTCCAGACCAACAGACTCTCTGTGTGTTGGTGTTTCCAGGAACCTAACATTTTGCAGTCCCTTTTGCTACAAAATATCATTTAACCTATCCAAATCTACAGGTCTAAGGTCAGTCAGCAGGCCCCTCTGGCAAAACCTGTGTGATAGTGAAGTATTCCTGCCATGCTGATGACCATGCCTTGCCACAGCACCTTTCTCCTCCCATGGCCATGCAGTTTTTTCCTTCCATGGCCAACAGCTGCCATGCTGTATGCCCATCCACACCGATGGCTGGTTTTGCCCAGCTGCAGTTCCAGCACAAAACCAGAGTGTAAACTAATACTGAGCTAAATTAAATCATTCCTTAGTCCGTAAGGTGTCATTACCACCCTTGTTTTTTGTTACCATCTAGCTTTCCACTTGGGACTCAACATTCCAGGACACACCATCGTGGAAATACACCTCAAGATGGTCTATGCTTTGAAGCAAATTAGATGCCCTGCACTTTGCAGACAGTTGTAGCTTTCCACTTGGGACTCAACATTCCAGGACACACCATCGTGGAAATACACCTCAAGATGGTCTATGCTTTGAAGCAAATTAGATGCCCTGCACTTTGCAGACAGCTGTAGAAAAGGGAAAGCTTTGGCTGTGCCACAAGTTAACTGTGCCACCAAACCACTTAACTTTGACTTCTCTTTTTTTATTAACAGAGGCATAAGCATAATCCTCCAGGCATGAGTGCCAAGAAGGTAAGGCAATGAGAATAAACGTTTAATGCTGCTGAATGGGCATAGCAACTGTACTCTCTGCCTGCAGCTAAGTATCACTACTACAAAGGCATTCTTCCAGTTATCACCACTAATAGTTGTTGCTGGGCAGGTATGGATATAGGAACTGTAGTTTAAAAGGGAGGAATAAAAAAAAGGTCTAATCATTTTCTGTTACAGACCAGAGTTCTGCTGAAGGAATTTAATCCTTTTTCCAATATGGAAAGAAGCCAAATGTGTACAAGTTTACTGCAATTTCAGTCAGTGAACTCCAGCACCATTTATTATAGTAAGCCCTTCCTCCTCTTTTAAAAAAGCAAACCCAAACCTCCCATCCAAGTATGCTATGTGGACTGATAAATTCTTCCCTCTATCTTTCCCTCCCCCACAAGTTGTACCTTCAATAGAGCCACAACTTCCCCAGATCAGAGGACGCTGTCAGCACAGGCTGACCAATCTCAGAGGGTTTTTTTTTCTTTCTTTCCTTTT
>VWZE01007681.1:229857-279301 GCA_013396675.1 Eubucco bourcierii | reverse complement strand
ATAGTAGCCTTCCAGTATCTGAAGGGGGCCTACAGGAAGGCTGGGGAAGGATTATTTACAAGGTCCTGCAATGACAGGACAAGGGGCAATGGGCTTAAACTGGCTGAGGGGAGATTTAGACTGGATGTTAGGAGGAAGTTCTTTACAGTAAGGGTGGTGAGGCACTGGAACAGGTTGCCCAGGGAGGTTGTGGATGCTCCCTCCCTGGATGTGTTCAAGGCCAGATTGGATGAGGCCTTGAGTAACCTGTACTAGTGGGAGGTGTCCCTGCCTATGGCAGGGGGGTGGAACTAGATGATCCTTGAGGTCCCTTCCAACCTTACCATTCTATGATTCTATGATTCTATGATTCTATGTCTCTGCCTATGACAGGGGGTTGGAACTAGATGATCCTTGAGGTCCCTTCCAAACTTACCATTCTATGATTCTATGATTCCAACCATTCCAACCTTTATTACCCAGTTTTGCTTTATAAACTGAACTGTTTATAGCATTAGTAAATAATGCAGTGCAAACCCAGCAATCAATACATATTTACAGTGATTCTTATGAATGGTTAAAGGAAATCTATTCAGAAACTGGCATATCAGATGCTCAGTGGGACCTCTCTGATCCACATCTCATGAAAGCAATACACCAGCACTGACATGAAAGCCAGTTTCTGTCTTTTATTAAACAATACATCATATTTTAACACCAGATTTAATTTTCTGCTTACTATTTTTCTTCAACTTTCTGATGCACTTCGAGAAAAATGCCACCCTGCAATAGGAACTAAAAGAAACTCTGCTGTGCTATATTTAGCTACCCCTGGTACTGTTTTCAACGGTTCTCTGACACATGCATATGAGTTATGATGAGTCTTCTGAGATGTAACATGTGTTAAGAGTTCATCCTGCTTTGCTATTCCCAACAGCAGACGCTGATTGACTGGAGGTAGAAGTTTCCACGTGGGAAACCTTTGCTGCATGTGGAGATGAATGTAAACAATATGTTAAAAATTATGGTAAAATCACCACAAGAGTTTAGGTCTCATTTTCCACTGCTTTGTTTTGTTTTGCTTCTTCATTTTGGAGATGTGGACAAACCACATTTTCTCACTAAGAATAAAATATCAAATACATTTCAAAGGAATTCCTGAGGTTGACTTCCAAGACTCATAAAATCAGCTCATTTGCAAGAAACTCTGTTCTTTTACAATAATGAAACTAAGAACTCATACAGGGAAAAGGAATAACCTAGTTGACACCACACTGCATGTGAAGTAAGAAGAGAGAGATCCAACTCCTTCTCAAGACCAAGATTTTCTGTGTGGCATTATTTTCACCTTTGTAAATTGCCCTACACTGAGTTCACCAGCTCCTGCCACAGGGAGTACTTCTCTGCATACAAGGCAGACTCCACCAACAGTTGAAACACTCCCTGGTTATTTGACCACTCTGGGAAGTCAAAAGAACTGAGCACATAAGGATGGCAGAGTAGCTTCTGAAAATCATTTTGGCTTAGCCAGAAGTAGAAAATTGTGTCCCACCTGTCTACAGTGAAAGAACTTTACCTTGTATACTACTCACAGAACCATAGAATGGTAAGGTTGGAAGGGACCTCAAGGATCATCCAGTTCCAACCCCCTGCCATAGGCAGGGACACCTCCCACTAGCGCAGGTCACTCAAGGTCTCCTCCAACCTGGCCTTGAACACCTCCAGGAAGGGAGCAGCCACAACCTCCCTGGGAAACCTGTGCCAGTGTCTCACTACCCTCACACTGCAAACAGTTTCCTCCTAACATCCAGTCTGAATCTCCTCACCTCCAGCTTCACTCCATCCCCCCTAGTCCTGTCACTACCTGATAGCCCAGAAAAGTCCCTCCCCAGCTTTTCCGTAGCCCCCCTTCAGATACGGCAAGGCCACAGTAAGGTCTTCTCAGAGCCTCCTCCAGACTGCACAGCCCCAACTCTTTCAGTCTGTCCTCATAGCAGTGCAGCTCCAGCCCTCTGATCATCTCTGTGTCCCTTCTCTGAACATACTCCAGCATCTCCACATCCTTCTTCTCCCAGGGGCTCCAGAACTTTCTGGGCTGCAAGTGCACTTTCTGGTTGGCTTTCTGGGTACTGGTTCATGTTGAGCTTCTCATCCACCAGTACCCCCAAGTCCCTCTCCTCAGGGCTGCTCTCCAGCCAGTCACTGCCCAGCCTGGATTGGTGCTTGGGATTGCCTCAACCTGGCTGCAGGACCTTGCACTTGGTCTTGTTGAACCTCATGAGGTTGGCTTGTGCCCACCTCTCCAGGTCCCTCAGGATGGATTCCTTTCCTCCATCTGTCAGCTGCACCACACAGCTTGGTGTGGTCAGCAAACTTACTGAGGCTGCACTCAGTGCCTCTGTCCATGGCACTGACAAAGATGTTGAACAAGACTGGTCCCAGGACTGCTCCCTGAGGGACTCTGCTTGTCACTGCCTCCACTTCTTTATTGATCTCATGCTCCACCCATCACAGCCATGTCTCACCAGCCTCCAGACCAGGATGTTATGCGGGACAGTGTTGAAGGCTTTGCTCAAGTCCAGGTAAATGCCATCAGTTGCTCGCCCCTCATCTATTAATGTTGTGACCTGTTCATAGAAGGTCACCAGGTTTGTCAGGCAGGATTTGCCCTTGATGGTCAGTGAAAGTCACAAGACCATGTGATCTAAAAGAGCCTGAGCAGAAACTCTTCGAAGTTACAGCAGATCCAAACTTTGAGTTTAGTCACAGAAATATTCCAGTTACAAAGGGTAGGAAATGCACACAAACCATTTAACAATGCACATTTTCAAACAAAACAGGACTCTCATTTATGACAGAAGATTAATTTTGACTCATCTGTGACTAAGTTGCTGCTAATGAGTAACTCACAGAACTTCAGTCCTTGGTATGTACTGGCTCTGAAAATAACAGTATGTTCCCTTAGCACTAAAAAAAAAAGAAAAATCAAAACCCCCATAAAATTAAAACAACAAAACACCTCTACCATTTGTATGAATCCTTGAGTTGTCACAGTGCACATTATCAGCTGACAGCAGCTTGTATCATGCAGAACAGAGTCAGTTTTGGATTCTGAGAGAGCTCCATCTCACTAAGATGACCAAAGACAGAACAGATAAAGAATGTATGAGGGCCTGCTCTTTGAAGCAGCAGCTCTATGAGCTGGGCAAGCTGCTGAAGAGAAGGTTTTAACGGTTCCAGTCATGCTGTGCTGAAATATGTTCCTCAATAAGCAAAATGTTTCATGCTTTGGTTTGGTTCAAAGAGCTGAAAAAAAATTATTTTTTTTGTACCATGTGGTCAAAACTAATCATCTGTTGATTGTTTCTTTCTCTGTAGCAATAAATAACCAAATCCACTTCAGAAATCATGCATGATGGATGTTAGAAGGAAGTTGTTTGCAGTGAGGGTGGTGAGACACTGGCACAGGTTGCCCAGGGAGGTTGTGGCTGCTCCCTCCCTGGAGGTGTTCAAGGCCAGGTTGGACGAGGCCTTGAGTGAGCTGCGCTAGTGGGAGGTGTCCCTGCCTAGGGCAGGAGGTTGGAACTAGATGATCCTTGAGGTCCCTTCCAACCTTACCGTTCTATGGAGAGTATGGCAAGTGTTATGTGTCCACTCCTTTCTTCATACATCTTACAGGTTTCTAAAGAAATAATATTTAAATAAAACAGAGCTGCTTATTTCTTGTTTGTAGTCATCACTCTTCTGAAGGTAAAAGAAATTCTTCCACATTCAGCTCAGATTTCCATCTTATCCCATGTCCAAGCTACCAAGAAATGCTACAAGAAATATATATATCTGACTGTTAATCTGCATTTTTCCCCCAACAAAATGAATAATACTGTTTTTATTCCATACTGTCAGAAAAGATATCTCTGAAACTCTTCTGTAAGATAGCTTGGGTATAAAGCAGCAACAGCCCACAAAATGCACACTGAACTATGCTGAAATACACTAAACCCAAAAAAGCAATGAAAAACTACCTATTTCAACTAGCTTACTTATAATTAAATTAAAAGCAAGCCATATGTTAATCACTGGCAGACTTTAAATCTAATATGGAGCTGGAAAAGGCCATTCTGCCACATTCAAAGATGCCTTTTGTATTACTTTAAATGTATTGTAGAGCATGATAGCACTAAATTTTGTTTCCACATAACATCATGGAGTGCTTTATGCAGAATATCAACTTATTTCTGTATTGCTATTAAAAATATTTTAAATGACATCATTATAATTAGATATACTATGTCTTCGTTTGTGTTTGCATTATATTTTCCAGCTACTTCCAGGAATTTACTTTCAGAAAATTACCATTAGTTTTGTCCTTCTCTTCAGGAAGAGCATACAGTAATTTGCAAAATCAAGCAAGGATGAAAATGTGATTGAAATATAGGAAATTTTTTTTTCTAATGAAATACTATTATTGCATTATAAATTATTGATAGAAAGCTTCTGGAACTCTTTTCTGATGTGCTCCCCTTTCTAAGGGATAATTTCCAAGAGAGAGACAGCTATTCTGAAAGTATATTTGGCTTCTGATGAGTGTTTTCCAAAAGCAATATTAAAATAGTGAACAGAATGGATTTTTAAGGCCTGTTACAGACTTCATACCCATGAAAACACAGCATTGAATTCAACTGCAGAATTGCCTAATTCATAGAATGGTAAGGTTGGAAGGGACCTCAAGGATCATCTAGTTCCAACCTCCTGCCATAGGCAGGGACACCTCCCACTAGTACAGGGCACTCAAGGCCTCCTCCAACCTGGCCTTGAACACCTCCAGGGAGGGAGCAGCCACAACCTCCCTGGGCAACCTGCGCCAGTGTCTCACCACCCTCAATGCAAACAACTTCCTCCTAACACCCAGTCTAAATCTCCCCTCTGCCAGTTCAAACCCATTGCCCCTTGTCCTGGCATTGCATTACCTTGTCAATAGTCCCTCCACAGCCTTCCTGTAGGCCCCCTTCAGGTATTGGAAGGCTACTCTAAGGTCTCCTGGAAGCCTTCTCTTCTCCAGGATGCAGAGCCCCAACTCTCTCAGCCTGTCCTCACAGCAGAGCTGCTGCAGCCCTCTGAACATCTTCATGGCCTCCTCTGGAGCGGCTCCAACATTTCCATGTCCTTCCTGTGCTGGGGGCTCCATTTACGTCGTTGTTTAAGGTACTTTTTACAACACCAACAGAGGTTTTACACGTTTATAGTGAAGATGTAGTTGGAAAGTATTCCCATGTTAGCATCACAGCTCGTACCTCAGCAACGTTATGCTTGCACCCTCTTTGCTGTGCACACTAGAAAATGTTACCACGAATTACTGCTTTAATGTGAAGTTCAAATACTGCATGGACTGCAGCCTCAAATTTCTCTTTCAACTGAAATCACTGAGCAGGTATGACAATTTGTTTGGATTAGACTACAACAGGTAAACTCCTTGGAAATATCAGTAGGTACCACACCTATTGGTTAATAAGCTCATCGTGTTGCTAAACGTGGGCTAAAAGCTTGAGAAGAGACCCAGGTGTGCACTTGGTCCTCTGGCCTCAGAAAACAGCAGAAAAGCTTCTACCTCAATACAGCCAGGGAACAACAAAAAAAAAAAAACAAAACCCACTTGATGATATCAATCCTAAGATTCTGTGCAGCAACATTTTCCCTTGTATCAAGCAGGCAAGTAAGGCATTTTACATTGAACAATCTAAAAATGTTGTAGGCAAAACCATTTTTCACTCTAGAACTTTATCTTTGTACTTACCCAATCAATCTCCTGGACTCCAAAGGGTCATAAAAGAAGTAGTCCATTAAAAATCAATGTAGAGCAGAACATATATATTAAAATAATAGGATTGTAAAATACTGGAACCTGGTTAAGATATTTCCTTTGGCTTTCAGTTGCTTTTTCCTACCTGGCCCATCCCAATCTTCTGTCTCCACAGCAAGCGGTCCTGGTTTCTCTGACCTTGCATCGCCATCAGTTTCTGCTGCCTCCTGGATGGTTTCTTCACTGCCTGGAAAAATAATCAAAGAAACACAGTACTGACCTCTTTCAGTAGTGACTTGCAGGCAGAGCTCCTACAGTATCCAAACAACTGCTTACACATGTAAGTGAAAACATATGCATGTCTATGAACGGAAAAGGGGAAAACAAATATTATTAGACACACAAACATCTGTCAGTTCCCAGCGATTCAAACAAGCCTCAAGTGCCCAAACCTTTCTGTTCTGTGGAGAGACAAATCTTAAAAATCAGTGTTTCCTCCATACTGCTTTAAAAAAAGGCAAACAAAAGCAACACAATTTGCACCTAATTATGGAAACCAATGCACAAAAAGTGCATCAAGCTTGTATGCACAAAGGAGAATCATAGAATCATTAATCAACCAGGTGGGAAGATACCTCCAAGCTCACCCAGCCCAACCTAGCACCCAGCACTATCCAATCAACCAGACCATGGCACTAAGTGCCACATCCAGGTTTGTCTTGAACACCTCTAGGGACAGTGACTCCACCACATCCCTGGGTAGCCCATTCCAATGCCAATCACTCTGTGAAGAACTTCCTCCTAACATCCAGCCTAGACCTCCCCTAGCACAACCTGAGACTGTGTCCCCTTGTTCTGTTGCTGGTTGCCTGGGAGAAGATCCCATCCCCACCTGGTTACAACCTCCTTTCAGGATGAAGTCAACTTGTTACTCCCCAGGAACATTCACCTTCGCTTCTGCCTTTTCTGGAAGTGATGCTTAAGTGTTTCTTATGTGCTGTGGATTAATGACAGTACAGAAGTATGGTCCACTAAACATCCTGGCTTTTCAGGCAACTAATGCAGAGCTACTCTATGGTACTCCAGTGTTTAAGAAATTTGCCTTCAAAGGTCATAACCTACCAGCAAGTCTGTGTAATAATTTTTTCCTTATCAAGCTACACCTAAGAAATGCATCATTTCACAGCATCACAGAAATATGCAGGTTGGCAAAGCCTCTCAGGAGCACCAAGTCCAACCTAGAACCTACTCTACAAGATTCACCTTAAGCCATAGCCCTAAGCACCACATCCAAACCACCCTTAAACACATCCAGGCTGGGTGACTCCACAACCTCCCTGGGCAGCTCATGCCAGTCCCTGACCACTCTCTCCATGAAAAACTTTTTCCTAACGTCCAATCTAAACCTCCCCAGCCTCAGTTTGAGGCCATTCCCCCTTGTTCTGTCTCCAATTACCTGTGAGAAGAGACAGGCCCAAAAATGTCCCTTCAGGTAATTGTAGAGAGCAATGAGGTCTCCCCTCAGCCTCCTCTTTTCCAAACTAATCATCCCCAACTCCCTCGGTTGCTCCTCATAAGATTTATTCTCTAGGCCCTTCCCAAGCTTCTTTTCTGATCAACTTTAGCATTTCCACCATCCAGAAATACCTGAGGACATCTGTCTGCTTCAGTAAGGCTCCACTACAAGGTTGTGCATAAGACACATGGTAAATTATTATTAAGGTTCAATTTTTGTCTTTATTTGAAGAACTCCTCATTGAAAGTGAAGTTGTTTCAGTTCAACAAGGGTCCTAGGTAAGCTCCATAAGAAAACACTTTGAAATAAGCACTATATTGAAGGTGAGAGGTTCAGGTGGTAACACAGAACAGTCTGGCTACAGTAGTAGGTAAAAGGCACCTACAGGGATTTTTCCAGGCCAGTACTTTATTGCACTTGTGGATTTTTTCTTTACAACTAATAAATCCATAAAAGTGTTGCATAGGAAGACATTATGAAGGGGGGGGTGGGGATAAAATCAGATCCACACAAATAGCTGCATCAGTCAACCGGGACTGAATTATGGTTTCATTTTTTTTCACCAATCCTGAAGCAATTTTCTTAGAAAACTCTGTCCCACTGGTAAGTGACATCACTATAAAACAACTGTTGATTATTTCTGAATCCATAAATCAGATTGCTCATTGATTTGACAACAGGAGAACAAGAGGGAGCAAAAAAGCACAGCAATTAAGTAGTAACTTGTCATTTTTCCCCCCCACTCCTGATAACAAAAGCTTTTATTAGAAACATAGGTAAAAGAAATGTGATTACAACAAACCATGCCAGATCCCCATATGTTATCACTGGAGCTATATTTATACCAGATAAGACTGCAACCCAGAGTTNATGATTCCATGGACCTGTGAAGCTTGTAGATAACCTCCCGCATTATCATTTTCTTGCACCGATAGTATTAATTTCATGTGCACAAGAAACATCTTGTAATAACCACATTCTTCCTTGCATTCATAAAGCAAACAATTTTCCATAGCCAAAGCCTGGTAAACTCCTCCTCACATAAACACAATCCTACAGTCACTTCAGACTTTGATAACAAAATATAGTTCCATATATAGGTGGTACCAAAAATCTGGTCCAGTGCATACATTTACACTTAAAGCTAGAAGACACCATGAATAATGAGGACCTTTTTTTCCTGCTGAATACATTTTATAACTTTACCTAAGTACCTGATGCTCAGCTCCCATGTTTCAGCTCAATCTGATCTAGCTTTCAGGAGACAGTCCTAAATACTCACATGCTGAAAAGGCCATCAAGTTTCTTTTAAGTGTTTTTAGCAAATCATTTTTAACCAACCCCTATTTTGAATTAGCATTTGTGTAGTTATTTTGTAGCAACCCAACAGAGCTCTGCGTTTCTTTGGGTTTTTTAATCCTGGTGGATTGAAGAACCTATCAGATTTTTTTACCTTCTTATTTCTACCTCTGTAGCTACTTCTGGAACAGGTTGCCCAGGATGCTCCCTCCATGGAGGTGTTCAAGGCTAGGTTGGACAAGGCCTTGAGTGACCTTTTCTAGCTGAGGTGTCCCTGCCTATGGCGGGGGGTTGGAACTGGATGATCCTTGAGGTCCCTTCCAACCTTACCATTCTGTGATTCTACTTACAGATGCAAAAATTGCTCTTTAATTGAGAGACACAAAGGGCCACCACTTCCCAAGGTTCAAATCCAGCATGATCAACTCCAGTTTTCAACAAAAGGTTGGACAGCACTTCAGAACAAGGGCAAGCCCCATCTTGAGTTTCGAATTCAATTTGTATAAAATTACTATAGAAGGTTCTTAAAATATTCTTTGCACAGAATTCTTATACTAAAGACAATAGTTTTGTTCCACTGCAAACAATAGATGCCTAAATCAGAACAGCAGCAACATTTAGAAATAATAAGAATTGTTTCAGATAGACCCTCAGTATGGTGAATTTTAGCTCCAGGCTATAATATATGCAAACTTGATGCTAGTATGCAAATCTAAGCATTCTTTCAATCAATCCAACCAACCAAAATATCAAACAAACAAAACTATTAGAGTTGAAAGAGGAGGAGAAACTTATGTGAAAAGATTGGGTTGAAGGGCAAAAGAAGGGCAGACTTACAGCTAAGGTATACACAGTAATTAAGCATTTGAGAAATGAGGGAAAGATTTGAAAATGTATGTTAGCAGATGGCTTAATTTTCATTAACTTGCTTTCCCAGTGTTACGTGGTTCTCATAATGAAGTTTTCATGAATTAATGCATGTCCTGTGCAAATAGAGCAGAACAAAATGTGTACAATTTACATTAAGGAAAACTTTGGTTTGCATCTGGAAGTATTTTTAATTATTTTCATTGGTGTTTTCTATTCTTTGCCAGCTACCACAGCCGTGTGCTACACACCTGAAATACCACAACACAAATTCCTCCTGCTAATCCATACTGAAGCCATCTCCTGGGCATTAAAAACCTTAGATGGCCAGGTTTCTACAATATCTGGAGTACTGTGTACAGTTCTGGAGCCCCCAGCACAGGAAGGACATGGAACTATTGGAGCCACTCCAGAGGAGACCACGAAGATGCTCAGAGGGCTGCAGCAGCTCTGCTATGAGGACAGGCTGAGAGAGTTGGAGCTCTGCAGCCTGCAGAAGAGAAGGCTTCCAGGAGACCTTAGAGTGGCCTTCCAGGATCTGAAGGGGGCTACAGGAAGGCTGGGAAGGGACTACTGACAAGGTCTGGTAATGACAGGATGAAGGGCAATGGGTTTGAACTGGTAGAGGGGAGATTGAGACTGGATGTCAGGAGGAAGTTGTTTACAGTGAGGATGGTGAGACACTGGCACAGGTTGCCCAGGGAGGTTGTGGCTGCTCCCTGCCTGGAGGTGTTCAAGGCCAGGTTGGACGAGGCCCTGAGTGATCTGTTCTAGTGGGAGGCATTCCCTGCCTATGGCAGAGGGTTGGAACTGGATGATCCTTGAGGTCCCTTCCAACCTTACCACTCTGTGATTCTATATATGCTACAATACACTTTGTCATGAGTCAAAGAGAATCACAGAAAGGCTTAGACTGGAAGAGACCTCACAGACCATCTCCTTCAACCCCACTGTCAGGGGCAAGGAAGACTCTCAACTGGACCTGGCTGCTCAAGGCCTCATCCAGACTGGTCTTAAACACCTCTAAAGAGGGGGTATCTACAACCAATCCAGAGTCTCACCACCTTTGTACTGAAGAATTTATTCCTAAANTGAGGTCCCTTCCAACCTTACCATTCTGTGATTCTACTTACAGATGCAAAAATTGCTCTTTAATTGAGAGACACAAAGGGCCACCACTTCCCAAGGTTCAAATCCAGCATGATCAACTCCAGTTTTCAACAAAAGGTTGGACAGCACTTCAGAACAAGGGCAAGCCCCATCTTGAGTTTCGAATTCAATTTGTATAAAATTACTATAGAAGGTTCTTAAAATATTCTTTGCACAGAATTCTTATACTAAAGACAATAGTTTTGTTCCACTGCAAACAATAGATGCCTAAATCAGAACAGCAGCAACATTTAGAAATAATAAGAATTGTTTCAGATAGACCCTCAGTATGGTGAATTTTAGCTCCAGGCTATAATATATGCAAACTTGATGCTAGTATGCAAATCTAAGCATTCTTTCAATCAATCCAACCAACCAAAATATCAAACAAACAAAACTATTAGAGTTGAAAGAGGAGGAGAAACTTATGTGAAAAGATTGGGTTGAAGGGCAAAAGAAGGGCAGACTTACAGCTAAGGTATACACAGTAATTAAGCATTTGAGAAATGAGGGAAAGATTTGAAAATGTATGTTAGCAGATGGCTTAATTTTCATTAACTTGCTTTCCCAGTGTTACGTGGTTCTCATAATGAAGTTTTCATGAATTAATGCATGTCCTGTGCAAATAGAGCAGAACAAAATGTGTACAATTTACATTAAGGAAAACTTTGGTTTGCATCTGGAAGTATTTTTAATTATTTTCATTGGTGTTTTCTATTCTTTGCCAGCTACCACAGCCGTGTGCTACACACCTGAAATACCACAACACAAATTCCTCCTGCTAATCCATACTGAAGCCATCTCCTGGGCATTAAAAACCTTAGATGGCCAGGTTTCTACAATATCTGGAGTACTGTGTACAGTTCTGGAGCCCCCAGCACAGGAAGGACATGGAACTATTGGAGCCACTCCAGAGGAGACCACGAAGATGCTCAGAGGGCTGCAGCAGCTCTGCTATGAGGACAGGCTGAGAGAGTTGGAGCTCTGCAGCCTGCAGAAGAGAAGGCTTCCAGGAGACCTTAGAGTGGCCTTCCAGGATCTGAAGGGGGCTACAGGAAGGCTGGGAAGGGACTACTGACAAGGTCTGGTAATGACAGGATGAAGGGCAATGGGTTTGAACTGGTAGAGGGGAGATTGAGACTGGATGTCAGGAGGAAGTTGTTTACAGTGAGGATGGTGAGACACTGGCACAGGTTGCCCAGGGAGGTTGTGGCTGCTCCCTGCCTGGAGGTGTTCAAGGCCAGGTTGGACGAGGCCCTGAGTGATCTGTTCTAGTGGGAGGCATTCCCTGCCTATGGCAGAGGGTTGGAACTGGATGATCCTTGAGGTCCCTTCCAACCTTACCACTCTGTGATTCTATATATGCTACAATACACTTTGTCATGAGTCAAAGAGAATCACAGAAAGGCTTAGACTGGAAGAGACCTCACAGACCATCTCCTTCAACCCCACTGTCAGGGGCAAGGAAGACTCTCAACTGGACCTGGCTGCTCAAGGCCTCATCCAGACTGGTCTTAAACACCTCTAAAGAGGGGGTATCTACAACCAATCCAGAGTCTCACCACCTTTGTACTGAAGAATTTATTCCTAAAATCCAGTCTAAACCTACCTTCCCTCAGCTTAAAACCATTCCCCCTAGTCTTGTTGCTAGACACCCTTATGAAGTCCCTCTCCAGCTTCCCTGTAGGCTTCCTACAGGACTTTTGAACACTTCTTTACATTTTGTATTTGAGTTACGCTTTGGGAAGATTTCATCTCCTCTAACCTTAGCTGTCTGCAAGCCAATCTAGTCCAGACTACTCATGTAAAAGCTCCTAGAAAGGGAAGAGAGAAGCCTCTGCAGTGATTCATCCTATCTGAGGATGCCTGAGATGTGAGAGACTCCTCTTAGTGTCTGAGATGGTTGAAATGAATCATTCTCTGAAACCCACAGCTTAGATTAGAAACCAATCTTTAAGCAGCTAAAGTTAGGTGAAACAAATCTCTGCCTTACACTGAAGCGCTGAACAGACAAAACGCTGCTTAACTAAGGGGGAGAGGAAGCCTGAATTCACTGTTGTAATATGAATAATATTTTCAACTTGACCTTACTGTTTCTTACTAGCATGAACTGCTCCTGTTGCTCTTCAAAAACAATGGGCTTTTTAATGTCATTTTTTAATACTCTAATTTTCACATAACAGATGCAAGCAAACAGCCTAAACCACTGTAATAGAAACAGTAGAGCTGGTCAGGGAAATCTGCAGGCTGCCGAAGAGACTTTACCGGAAACGTGAGGGGGAGAACTCTAACATCTCTGACAACACTGACAAGTAGGAAAAGAGCCTTGAATATTAACAAGTAATTTCACTTTAATCTTTTTAACAAATTAAAGACTTCCCAATTTGTCCTTAATCAGCTTGTACCGCAAGTAGTTGGGGTATTTTAAAGCGGCAGATGGGTTAGCGGTTCTCAGCCCTGCTGTTTTAATCCACCTTGTTCCTATCAGTATTAGGCTCTTTCAGAAAGTCTGGTACAATGTAACTATTCAACCTTCTTGACTAGCAACACTAAGGCAGCTGCTAGTCACCCTGCAGTGTGTTTTGCAATCAGCTAAAATCAACAAAGTATTTGTAACAATGAACGGTTCAGAACTGACAGATCTACTTTCTTGTTCACAACTGCTTATCACAGCACAGATATCATATATGTTTGCCAGGTGCTTCCTATAGTCAGGATACCTTCACAGAAGCCGCTCACAAAAGATAAGGTCATAAAAGAGATGAAAAATGTGCAAGATTCATACACTTATGGTTTTATCATCAGACAAAATAGCTTTGGGTGAAGGACTGTACCAGTCACACGCTGCACATGGTAGCTTCTATTTGACTGAGAGAAGGTTAAAAGTTTGAAATTCAGTTTGTGTTCATTCTTCCTGGCAGCGTAAATGTAAACTTTGATTGTTAACATCCTGATACAGCTGTTGGGAGTGAAGCATCACTTCTCAGTTATAATAAATCATAGAATGGTAAGGTTGGAAGGGACCTCAAGCATCATCTAGTTCTAACTCCCTGCCATAGGCAGGGACACATCCCACTAGCACAGCTCACTCAAGGCCTCCTCCAACCTGGCTTTGAACACCTCCAGAGAGGGAGTAGCCACAACCTCCCTGGGCAACCTGTGCCTGTGTCTCACCACCCTCACTGCAAACAACTTCCTCCTATCATCCAGTCCAAATCTCTCCTCTGCCAGTTCAAACCCATTGCCCCTTGTCCTGCCATTACAAGACCTTGTAAATAATCCCTCCCCAGTCCTGTAGGCCCCCTTCAAGTACTGGAATCAGATTCAGAAAGAAACGGTGACAAAGTCTGTAACCCCCTATGCTGCCAAAAGAGGACAGAGATGTGGTGCAGAGACTTGGGGAGTCCCTGACTGCAGACTTCAATCCAAGGAATGCAGTTTGTGTGTGTTAACAGGCTGTGTGAAGGTGCAGGCTTTCTTGGAGGCACGGGGGAAGGGACTTTTCCCCTTCTTTCTGTCACAACCTGCACCAGCAGCAATGCCAGATCCAAGCAAAGGAGGATTCTGAAACTGTACATATGAACCAGATGACTCTAGAGCTTCAGATACTACAAGTTAGCATTCAAAAATTTCCTCTGACCACTAACAGAGCTTACCCACACTCACGACCTTGAATTCTAAGAAACAAATTGTAAGGTGAGAAGCATCTCTTCAGAAGCAACACTCACATGGCTCTGAAACAAGCTCTGCTTTTAAGGGCAAGTTTTCAGGATTCTATGCATATATTTAACAAACAGAAAGCTCTGCTTTTAACAGCAAGTTTTCAGCAGATGTAAAATGTTTCGAGTACAAAATACATGCAAATAATTTTAAAAGCACATCTTTAAATAAGCTTTTGACTTGGAAGCAGAACTCTGCAAATAAAGATGCTAAACAAATAGGCAAGGGTGTTTCCACACTGGCATATTTAGCATCTGGTGTGAGGACAAGGTAAGCAACCTCAATGACTACAGTGTCATGCAGATGGGTTTATTCTGCAAGACTTGAAAGGACAATGAGAGACAGAGAGAGAGAGAGAGATATCTGATGCTACCAGGCTCTGCTATCACTTCATCTGATATATATCAGAAATCATTTCAAGGAAGCCCCACCAAAGCCAACCAAGACACCCTAATGCTACAAATACAGTAAGCTTCAACAAAATCCGGCCCTCAGCTGACTGATTTCCTAACCTACGTGAAAGAAAAGAGCACTTGGTCCATGTTAATCCACTACATTTTATTTCACTTTATATTAATCATCTCAGTACCCTGCTTCTTTGCAAGCAATTATTGTTTTCTGTCATGCTGATTAACAATCATAATTTCTCCTGGGAGAAATCTCATTTGAAATAACTGTGTGTTACTAGTTGCCCTAAGCACACTCTTAAAACTATTTATCCAGAAAAGGTCAGAAATCATGTACTGTCTTTATCCTAACCTTTAGGAAAGGTCTATGAATACTCATGTGATGGTGAGTATCTGTATGTGTGCAAGCTGTTAACTCTCCAAAACAGTACAGAAACTGTTTTTGGTTCATAGCAAAATAAGTATTACATTTAACCAAATGACATCTTGACACAATAGCATTTCAACATAGTGATCATGCTAAAAAACAGTTAAGTTACTTCTAAGAATCTCAGTTATGCCATTTTTTCTGCTGGCATCAGACACTGCTGTGCAGCAAGCTCACTTAGAACCAGTCTGTCCCTCCCTTCTCTAAACATCTGGCATGTTCTCATTATAACACTTTGGTTTTGAAGTCCTTTAAAGACATTGATCACTCATTCAACTGTGTGGGGTTTTTTTCTGAAGAACAGTGAAAGTATTCTACAAATTGGTGAGACACTGCCACAAGCTGCCCAGGGAGGTTGTGGCTGCTCCCTGCCTGGAGGTGTTCAAGGCCAGGTTGAAAGAGGCCTTGAGTGAGTTGTACTAGTGGGAGGTGTCCCTGTCTATGGCAGGGGGTTAGAACTGGATGATCTTTGAGGTCCCTTCCAACCTTACCATTCTATGATTCTATGAAATTATCTTCCAGACTTCCCTGCCCTTAGTGAGTTTTAGATTTATGTTGATTTTTAAGGAGCAGTTCTGTGGCAACAGTGCAAATGACTATCACAGAACTACACTGGCTACTTTGATAGATTTAATGGAAGACCAAGAGGAAAGTCTTGCATATTCAAGTATCAACCTATGGTCCAAACTTACACAGCTCTGGGCACCTGACCAGAGAAGCAGAAGTAGAACATTTTAAAAGATATTTAGATGCCCCAAACAAAGACTCTTGCTTAGCTTAAGTTTTAAAACTATTCCAGTGGAAATCAATAGTCTATGAAATTCCAAAACAAGCTGCAGTGGAACAGAGATCATTTCAGAGGCACTCCAGCAAGTATCAAAGTTTGAAGCCTGTCCTGCATGTTCCTATTCTGACTTAGCTAACAATCCTGTTCCTTTTCCACTGCAGAAATCTCTTACAAGAATTCTTCATTCAACCACTAAAATAACATTTAGTAAGCGATGCACAGCTGACATCATTATCAAATACACATATCCCACTTACATGTGATTTTCACACACTGCTGCATAGTGAGCAGCAATATATATATCTGTTCTCACAGGGTGGATTTCCACTGAAGGTGTTTCAGTATCAAAAGCAGCCAATTCACCTACCAGAGGAGGTGTTTCCACACGTGTTGCATTATACACAGTTTCAAAACCACACTAGACTCATCTGGGTTATCCCAAAAAAGAGACTTAGCAGTTATAAATAAAAACTTTTTTTTCTTGTCCACAGGAGTCTACCCAACAATAACTTTTGTCTTCTCAATATTTATCCAACCATGTCATAAATGTGGCATTTGCTTCCTTTACTTTTCCGGACCCACTGAGACTTGAACGAGCTCTATGAGGACAGGTTAAGGGAGTTGGGGCTGTGCAGCATGCAGAAGAGAAGGCTTCCAGGAGACCTTAGAGTAGCCTTCCAGGATCTGAAGGGGGCTACAGGAAGGTTGGGGAGGGACTATTGACAAGGTCTTGCAATGACAGGACAAGGGGCAATGGGTTTGAAGTGGCAGAGGGGAGATTGAAAGTGGATGTTAGGAGGAAGTTGTTTGCAGCGAGGGTGGTGAGACACTGGCACAGGTTGCCCAGGGAAATTGTGGCTGCTCCCTTCCTGGAGATGTTCAAGGTCAGGTTGGAGGAGGCCTTGAGTAACCTGTACTAGTGGGAGGTGTCTAAATTACTGCCAATATAGACTCATAGAATAGAATCACAGAATGGTAAGGTTGGAATGGACCTCAAGGATCATCCAGTTCCAACCCCCTGCCATAGGCAGGGACACCTCCCACTAGTACAGGTCACTCAAGGCCTCATTGACTCCCCACTGCTGACTTCTGCCTAGTATACAGCCTTTGAGTAACTCTGGTTTCTAGGCCAGGGAATGTCTCAGAACTTCATAAATATTCAGAAGAACACCAAATCAGACAAAAAAAAAAGAAAAAAAAGAAAAAAGCAAAAGTGAATCTTGATTACAACTAAAATTACTAACAGACATATAACACACACGACAAGGGAACACATTGAAATCTATCACTTGCACATTGCATGTTTTAAACATTTCTCCTATTAATTTGTAATTCATATTCTGTTAAATTTTAACTCAAATTTAAGTCAATCCAAGTTCAAGCTTTGTGATTTTCTGGAAGGGACATTACTTGTAATCAAATAATCCCTTTCTTCATAACTGTGATAGAATTCACAACTTCATTGTTCATAAGAAAACCAAAATGTGCTGACTGAAAAGGATGGAGTTACTCTGATAAACTGCTTAAAGCTGAGCAAGCTGTTTAAGTGTTTCTCTCACTATACTTTTGCACAGTTAAAATACTGTTTTCTACTTAGATCTGTGCATTTACTTCTTGAAATGCAGCTAGTTAGCTTCTTTTTGAGATCTATTTTTCTGTTTGAACACCAATTACTTCATTTCGTGGTTAGAAGTCTAACTTAGGTAAAATGTTGATGTTAACATTGACATGAATTTGAGTTGGTCTGAAAGTATGGCCTGAGAGGTATATATATGTGTTAGCAATAAACAGAAAAGAGTACAGGACAGACAACCTTTGCTTGTTGTTCTGGATGTCTTTCTCTGCTCTAAAGTGAACGGCAAAAACAATTCTCTCCAACCTTTTCAGGTATCTTGTTTCTATTCTAGCAATCTGAGGTCCAGTCACAGGAAAAAAAATGAGAAACCATGAGAAGTAAAGAATCATAGAATCATAGAATGGTAAGGTTGGAAGGGACCTCAAGGATCATCTAGTTCCAACCCCCTGCCATAGGCAGGGACACCTCCCACTAGTACAGGTTACTCAAGGCCTCATCCAATCTGGCCTTGAACACATCCAGGGAGGGAGCAGCCACAACCTCCCTGGGCAACCTGTTCCAGTGCCTCACCACCCTTACTGTAAAGAACTTCCTCCTAACATCTAGTCTAAATCTCCCCTCTGCCAGTTTAAGCCCATTGCCCCTTGTCCTGTCATTGCAGGACCTTGTAAATAATCCTCCCCAGCCTTCCTGTAGGCCCCCTTCAGATACTGGAAGGCTACTATCAGGTCCCCTCGAAGCCTTCTCTTCTCCAGGCTGCAGAGCCCCAACTCCCTCAGCCTGTCCTCATAGGAGAGCTGCTCCAGCCCTCTGATCATCTTTGTGGCCCTCCTCTGGACCCGCTCCAACACTTCCATGTCCTTCCTGTGCTGAGGGTTCCAGAACTGCACACAGTACTCCAGGTGGGGTCTGACGAGAGCAGAGTAAAGGGGCAGAATCACCTCCCTTGCTCTGCTGGCCACGCTTCTCTTGATGCAGCCTAGGACTCGGTTGGCTGTCTGGGCTGCATGTGCACACTGCAGACTCATGTTGAGCTTTTCATCAACCCAGACTCCAAGGTCCTTTTCCTCAGGGCTGCTCTCCAGCCATTCACCACCCAGCCTGTATTTGTGCTTGGCATTGTGCCTACCCAGGTGCAGGACCTTACACTTGGCCTTATTGAATTTCATCAGGTTGGCCTGGGCCCAACTCTCCAGCCTGTCCAGGTCCCTCTGGATGGCATCCCTGCCCTCTAGCAAGTCGACTGTGCCACACAGCTTGGTGTCATCTGCAAACTTGCTGAGGGTGCACTCCATTCCTCTGTCCATGTCACTGACAAAGATGTTAAACAGCACTGGTCCCAGCACTGACCCCTGAGGGACACCACTTGTCACTGGTCTCCAGGTGGACATTGTGCCGTTGATCGCCACTCTCTGGGTTTGACCATCCAGCCAATTCCTTATCCAGCAGTGGTCCATCCATCAAGTCCATGCTTTTCCAGTTTGGTGACCAGGATGTCATGTGGGACAGAGCACAAGGCAAGCACAAGGCAAATGTTGAAGTTCAGAAGTAAAAAAAAAGTCTCCTTTCATTCTGCCATGGTCCAATCTAACTCCAACTCATTACGCTTTGAAGGCTACTTCTCAGCAAACTACCTTCCTTTCTTTGTCCATACTCAGCACCTGACAAACAGTATGGAAGATGCTCAGATATAGCTGTTTCAGCTGAACAAGACACAGAAAAACAGATGGGAACCCTCACTCTGGGGAACAGGAGAGTCCAAAGCAGGCTCACAAAGAAGCACACAGATCAGTAAGAGGTAACTATTGTGGTTTTGGAAGCAGCAGCACTGTTGAGTTCTTTATGAAGATCACACAGGCATCCCCTCTCCTGTCTGCTTACTCAGAAGAATTAGTGTGTCCTTCATTTACCTGGGAAGCCTACATAGAGAAAATGCAAGGAATTCAAATACATATATTTTATTTTTTTTAAAATAAAGGAATAAGATGCAGGACAACAGAAGCATTGCCACAATGGGAAAGATAATGTCAGGTGCAGGGAGGGGGCTTGTCTGGTGCCAAGCAAAGCCGAGGGCTGTGCAATCACCTCTATCAGTGCTCTATCAGTGTCTACACTCCAGCCAAATCCAGAGAAAACAAGGAGTCAAAGATTCAGGTCAATAAGCTTATAGGCGATTTGCACAAACAGCTCCTCCAGCAAGGTAAAAAACAAAGTCATATTGGCTTTTCTTTTTTATTCCTTCTCTTTGAACTCCCTGGTCCAAACACACACTGAAAATGTCAGTGTTATATGCAAGAATTTAAAGAGCTGAGCTTCTTAATCCCGTTAAGAAATATGAACAAAGTTGCCTGTAAAGATCTCCTTATTGAGCTCAAAGTGATTATGGTATAGCTGCCTCATGCTGATCCTACTTCCACTTGCTATAGATTAAGAGGCAGAAATTTGTCATGAAGCCCAATGCTGAAAAGGAAAAAAAAAAAACAACACCAAAAAAACCACAAAAACCACATTATTGATTAAAAGGTTTCTTGTTTAAAAAATGTGAGGGATGAACCAAAAAAAGGCACAAATCTATTTTTTGATCCAGACACAGAAAATGGCAAACATATTGTTAGTCATGACATGTCTAACATGAAAAAGGCAAAGGATATGTTCAAGGCCAAGCTGGATAAGGCCTTGAGTGATCTGTTCTAGTGGGAGGTGTCCCTGCCTATGGCAGGGGGTTGGAACTGGATGACCCTTGAGATCCCTTCCAACCTTCCCATTCTATGATATTTACACAGACATACACAGGCATACACACATAAAGGAAAAAGGGACACACAAAATAATTTGCAGAGTGTTAAGAGTGTGGCTTGCATTACAGATGGTAGCATGATAGCTTTGCACATGAATTATAAAGGGGAAGATTAATGCACAGAAGAACCCAGGTTTGTATATGCTTTTGCTTCTACAGAGAATCACACTGAAGCTTTTGTCTGGCTGCACAATCAGGTCATATGGTTTAACAAAAAATTCCCAGTCCTAAACTGGTCTGGAAGGCTACTGACAAAATCCTGTACAGAAAACTCAGATCAGGTTCTGAGTTCATCACCTCCTGCCCAAGCAGAATAGAAGAATCTAGCAGCAGGTATGCACAAGTGTATATGCACAAGGCCATATATTGCCTGAGTTCTCTTCTTGCTTTACAACTCTTACATGAGTCTCAGACAGCACTGGAGTCCCTCATCCCTCTTCTTCCACAAATCAAAATAAGCAATGTACCAGGAACTGCAACCAGGCATCAACACCGATTGGCTATGGGCATACACAGCAGTTTGTGATATAGATCCAAAAAGCATTGCATTGTGAAACAGTCAATCCTCATGGAGAAGAGAAGACTGAGAGATTTAATAAATGTTTCTAAAAACCTTAGGGTTGGGGGTCAGGAGTGGGGGGAAGGCTCTGCTCACTTGCTGCCTGGGATAGGACAAGCTGCAGCACAGGAGGTTCCAGCTCAACACAAGGGGGAACTTCTTGACTGGAAGGGTCCCAGAGCACTGGCACAGGCTACCCAGAGAGGTTGTGGAGTCTCCTTCTCTAGAGCTTTTCAAGGCCTCTCTGGATGTGTTGCTGTGTGACCTGAGCTGGATTGTTTGGTCCTGCTCTGGCAGGGGGTTGGAATGAATGATCTCTTTGGGTCCCTTCCAACCCCTGACATCCTGTGATGCTCCCTTATGCAATCTCCATACCTTCAAGTGTCACCAACTGAAGCACACCACCTCATAGTTGGAAACAAAAGCCATCTGTTTGCCAATCTGACAGGAGTAGTGTTAAGGTCACTGAATCTCCTTCCACCGAGAGCCAATGCCAGCGCTGCTTTGTGATGGACTAACTATGAGACGGATACTGCAGGAGTGACAAGCACAATAGCTACAAGCAAAGGGGGAGAGAATTCAACAACATTTTGCTGTCAAGTATGGCACCCAGAGACTGCTATTGCCTTCTCTAGCTATCAGCTATGTACATTCCATTTCCCTCTTTCTTCTGGAACCAGGCCCACATTCTCTCTCTTGATAATAGTCCTTCCTCCATTTTCTGCTCTTGCTGTTTTCATGCTCTGAACACAGCTACTTAACTATCTACTAATCTCAAGTGATCTCTCTCATTGCTCAAGATAACTTTTCCTTTGAAAGTTAATCCCTCACTGAACACTTCTGCTAAGAAGGTCACAAGGAACTGCAATTTGTTTAGCCAGTTCCCACCCCTACATAGTAGACAAGGCTCCTACTCTTGTTGCTTACAGTGAGGAAGGGGTGTTGCCTCTTCAGAGACACTGAATACTCTCAGAGTACATTTTTGTTTTTTCCTAAAGGTATCTAGGCAGAATGACAGCAATTATAGGCTAAAAATAAATAAATAAATAATTTTTTTTTTAAAAATCATTTACAAACTACCTCACAGCCCAAATGAATGTGATTTAGCACTTTGCTTTTCATCTCATCACCTTCAGCTTTTTGGCTTTGGTATTGCTCTGCTGTTTGCACCTCTTTCTTGTATTCATCCTCCTGCTTTTTATTAGCCCCATCAGTCCTGCAGTTCACTTCTCTTGTCTCTGTTAGCATCACCTCATTTTCTTACTCCTACCTATAAAAGACAAAAGTTAATCTGTATGTACTATCTCCTAGCTTCCACAGCAGGCTTTCAGCCACCTAAGTTTTTCACTGTTCTGCATGGGAGACAGCTACCTTCTCCTTATTCACACTATCTAAATACTGGCACTTATCTAATAAATCCTCTAGCTCTGAATTTAATCTGGATTAATCTTAATCTGACGATGCAGACTGATTCCAGATATTCATTATCTGCAACCACGGAGGTTCCAGGTTTTCTGTGGACAGCACCATCAGATACTGCCTTTATCCACAGTGCAGAAATCTGGAGTAACTAAGCATAAACAGCAATTTTCAAAGGCCACTAACTGACAAAATGCAATGCAATGCAGTACCACTGAGGCTACCTCCTACCAAAGCTTTGTTTCTGCACCAAAGACTGAGACCACAGCATCTTTTGCAGTGGACAAACACTGTGGTTGTGTTGTTGTTATTGCTGTTTCCAAAATACTCCCTCTCTCCTCATTTCACTGTCTGAATTGTAGACAAATGGAGCTTCTAACTGTCATCTATTCTGAGGTTCTTATTTAAAAAAAAAAAATAAAAAATCATTATTGGATGGAAAACTTCATCCTAAAGTTTAAATGCACCACTGCAAGTTTAAACCAATCCCTGAAAAATACTAGATCAATAATTTCTGGGTTTGCTTTTAACAATTACATGCTTAAGTAGTGTCCACTACTTCACCTCTGAGTGTAAATGAAGACTACATAGGAACAATAATAACTCATTACACAGATTCTCTACCTTGAGAGTAGTGGAACACTGGAACAGGTTGCCCAGCGAGGTGGTTGAGGTCCCATTCCTGGAGATATTCAAAGTGAGGTTTGACAGGGCTCTGGCCAACCTGATCTAGTTGAGGATGTCTTTGATGGTTGCAGGGGTGCCAGGGTTTGGGCTAGATGACCTTTGAGGTCCCTTCCAAGCCAGACCATTCTGTGATTCTATGATATGTAGCATATTTTAGGTTTGTTGCAAAAGGGTGGGGGGTGGGGGAGATGGGGGCAGTGCAAGGTGGTAGAATTTTCCAGATTCCTTGTCCTAAAAGCCACTAATGAGCAAAAAGTGGGAAAAATAATAGCCAAAAGCAATGATTTTGAAAATAGAGAAGTTGTAAACGACACACAGCTCAATCAATGTGATTGATTCGCTTCACACTTTGCTTTTTTGCCTTTGTCTTCTAATTCTGCCAACTATTCTGCTGAATCAATCTCACAAACACAAATGAATAAGGTGGGAGTGACAATCATGGCTTTACAAAGGTTAGCTATTGCAATTCAGACATAAGAGACTGCTCTCTGCTTATAATACTACCAGGCATTGTTTGACAGAAAAAAAATCTCTTCAGTCAAAAAGCCAAAGTTAACAAGTTGTGAACTTGTACATCTGCTTTCACTCATCTGAATAAATGGGAGTCAGGTAACTTGCTGTCATCAGTGCCTAGCTGGGATAGTTAAAAAGCCTCTGGTTTTAGGTGACTTACATAACCAGAGAAGTACAGAAACCATACCATGGGTGAAATCTCACCAACACCTCCTCCCCAACGATTGTGCCATTTGCTGCCCACATCTCTTGATTCCTGCAGGAATCTCCACTCCTCATTTGCCCTCTTCTTCTGAGGCAGAGAAGAAAAAACTCCAGGGGAGGGAAACAGGGGCGCAGGACAGATGAATATTTATAGCCAGCTAAATCACCTTACTTTCTAGAAGTGGTCCATACTAGCAAGAGAAGAATACAGAGGGAATAGGAAGGATTCCCAGACACATTCTGCTGTTGTCCAAGAAAAGAAAAGCTGTCACAGGAGAAAACACAGATTTACAAATAGCTTTCCCACCTTTGAAGGTATCTGCAGTTTGCAGGCTGCCAACACTATCAAGGAGTAAAACAAAAATCATAAAGTCAAGCCCTCAGAACAGAAATTAGAATTAACTTAATTGCTCTCTAACCTATTTGGTCAACATCTCATTTTAAGGATTTTATTTAAGATGCTAAAGAAAAAATACTAAGCAAAAAAAAAAAATAAAGCTTATTTCTCCTACTATCTTTTAATATCAATGCTGAAACACTTATGAGGTGAGACTGAAGAAGTAGGATGCTGAACCGAAGTTGAGTAATAAAGCCCAATACATTTCTAGTCTCTCTCATTCTATCCTTTTCCAGGGACTGTCTCCACTTCATAGTGTGACTTTCTGCAACACTACTTCAGCTAGCAGAAGATTAGGGCTTTCATGTGCCACTTCATCCTCAGAAATTTCCTTTTCAGCTTTTCTTCTGCAGCAGATGCCATGGATAGACTGAAGATTCACTTATAACTACAACATCCTTGGAGGAGAACTGCTGGGAAGTAAAAAATAATTCTGTTTGATGAATCAGCAGATGTCCTTAATAAAACATATGATCATCAAGACCCAGTTTTAAATGTACTCCTATTTAATTCTTGATCTTGTTTAACACAATGGTCTGGCTTCAGAGTTTTCCCTGAAAGATGTGTTCATTAAACCAAAGTGCTAAGATAACTTGAAATTCAACATGACTATGCAATATTGACTGCTAGAAACAAACAAATGAAAATCATGTGCTTTTCTGAATTACACCCAAAACAATGGCACTGCCATTGGTGAGCTGTGGAAATGAAGCAAGAAGTACAGAAAAAGAACAGAATCAAGCTGATAGGAACTGATAGTAATGCATGGCCTTCTATTGCTAGTGGAAAGTGTCCCTGTCTATGGTAGGGGTTTGGAACTAGATGATCTTTGAGGTCCCTTCCAACCTTATCAGTCTATGATTCTATGATTGCTGATGGAACTCAAGAGGTCAGTACAATTATGTAAGTCATAGAAGCACAGAATTGTTTCAGCTGGAAAAGAGACCTATAAGATCATCCAGTCCAACTGCCAACCTAACACCACCCATGGCCATTAAACCATGTCCCAAAGCGCCACGTCCACTTGTGTTTCTAACACCTCCAGGGAAAGTGACTCCACCACCTTCCTGGTCAGCCTGTTGTAATGCCTGACCATTTGCTGCAAAGAAGTTTTTCCTAATATCCAACATAAGCCTTCCTGGGACAACTTCACAGTATCACAGAATATCAGGGGTTGGAGGGGACCTTGAAATCTCATCCAGTTCAACCTCCCTGCCAGAGCAGGATCACCTACAGCAGATCAGACAGGAATGCATCCAGGAGGGTTTTGAATATCTCCAGAGAGGGAGACTCCACAACCCCCCCATGCAGCCTGTTCTACTGTTTCATTGCTCTCACAGTGAAAAGAAAAATTTTCCTCCTGTTTCCATGGAACTTCCTATGCCTCAAGCTCCATGCATTGCCCCTTGTCCTGTCATTGGGCATCACCCAGCAGAGCCTGGCTCCAGCCTCTTGGCACTTACCCTTTATATATCTATAACCATGAATGAGGTCACCCCTCAGGCTCCTCCTCTCCAAGCTCAAGAGTCTCAGCTCCCTCAGGCTCTCCTTGTACAGATGTTCCACTCCCTCCTCGTGGCTCTGTGCTGGACTCTTAAGCAGTTCCCCGAGGTCTTTCTTGAACTGAGGAGCCCAGAACTGGACATAGTATTTCAGATGAGCCCTCATCAGGGGAGAGTAGAGGGGGAGGAGAACCTCTCTTGACCTACTAACCACAGCCTTTCTAATACACCCCAGGATGGCACTGGCATTCCTGGTCACAAGAGCACGTTTGAGGCCACTTGATACTAGGGAGAAAAAACAAACCTCCACCTCCTTCCAGGTAGTTGCAGAGAGCAAGGAGGTTTCCCCTCAGCCTCTTTCTCCAGCCTATACAATCCAACTTCCTTCAACCACTCCTCACAAGATTTCACCTCAGGTACTTCACCAGCTTACTTGCCCTCTGGACAAGCTCCAGCAACTAAAGATCCCTTTTTCGTAGGGAGAGGCCAAAACTTCAGGCAGTATTCAAGGATGGCAGTTTAAATAATTATTTAGTAATGCTAACAACAGGAAGAGTACCTTTTATCAGCTAAGGAAAATGGTGTTTGAGAGGCATGTGAAGACATGAACACAGAGCAATTGTAGCACTTGCTTACAGTATGGTTGTAAGAGCACTTAACTTTCCCTGTTTGCAAAGCACTGCCATTCATAATCTGGTCTCTCTCCCTTCAAAGATTTGTAGCTCCTAGACTCTATTGACTGGACTGCTTTGATTGCTTAGGATGGCTTAGTAAGTATCAAAAGTATAGTATTTTTTCAAAGGTCTGCAAGCTACACAGAAGACACACAGGAAACACATTTGCATGTAGGAAATGCAAGAGCATATCAAGTTATCGTGAGAAAATGTATGTCAGTGTCGGGGGAGTATGGCAAGACAGAGAAATCATCAATATCCAAATGCCTGGGGGGGGTTGTGTGCTAACAGAAGAATGTCACCACAATCACTCCAGCTATTTGATAGGCATCCTTACCTGCAGAAGACAAACAATAAAGCAATCGAGTGGAAATCTGGCAGGAAGAAGGTTAAATCAATGTTCTAAATAACAGCACACAAGAATGCACTTTTTGTGTCAGCTGCATGGGAAACAGAACAACCTTGCAGACCGAACACTGGTTAAAGAAGAAATTGGTGTGGCCTGGGCTAAAATCTATCTGCAGCAATCTGCAAGTAACAAACGCATCCAAGAGGCGTTTGCAACTTTAAAACTTCTACTTTCACAAATCACCAGTTCCCTACCATGCATAAAAAGTTCTATAATAAGTTCTATTTTAATCCTAGAATCTACAGACAATCTGTTGTTCTAGCAGCGTTTCCTAGGCAAAGCAGCAAGGAACAGACATGCTGCACTGCTAGATTCACAGCTGATAATAATTAAATTCTGAGGCCTGCTCTCTGCAGTTAAATATGTAGAATATAACACTTTGGGAAGAAAACTTTCAAGGCAAGACGACTGTGGCCGTTTGATTCCTACCTCAGACATAATAAATTCAGAACAGAGAAACTTAGAAGTGGAAGTTCTGAGGTGGAAATTCTAGGGACAGGCCACATAATGGCAACAATGGGTAAGTTCATATCATTTCATTGGAGCATCAAGAGCTTTATGTCTGCAAGCACAGCTTGGACCTTCCCCTTGCTGCTTCTGCTGCTTCGCCTGCACCTGCCGCTATCTTCCCCTGCCGCTGTTTTGGTTGCTGCTGCTTTGCTGCCACCTAACCCCTTCCCCATCTTCCTTCAGGTTATTATATTCCTGTAGTAGTAATAGTCTCCCTATATTGTTATATTTAGTTTAAACTATAAGAAATACTATTCCTCATTTTCCTTCCTACTTCACAAAAAAAAAAAAAAATCCATGTTGTGGTGAGTTCATTCTACCAGGGGAGGGATCCACCCCAACCCGGTACAACAACTCACCTCTCTGCCAAGTACAACCTCTAACACATTTAAAGCATCCACCACTTACCACAGTTGCACCACTCCTGTTTTTAAGGTACTATATTAATAGGACTTTTTGTGTATTTTAAACTAAAAAAAAAAAAAAATCTCTTTGAGCAGTGGGACACAATCTGGCCAGTATTCTCTCAAGAGGTGGGGCTACAATGATTACCTTTATTACAAAAGTATTCCACTTCTTCACAGCTCAGATTTTCGGGTTCAAACTCTGTAGGAAAGCTTTCCTCCAATGGAAAGTCTTCTTTTGAGACAGTATCATTTTCCTCAGACAGGCACTCCTCTTCTTCATCCTCAATGGCATCCTCAAGGGGCCCTTTAAAAAGAATCAGGAACACTGTGGCAAAACCAACTAACAGGACAACGTGAAATAAAACCTTAGTGAACTTATAACTGGAAGTTTTTTGCAGGTTCTTCCCTCCGTAGCTATCTCCAGAATTTATCATATTTGGACAAATAACCATTCTATGGAAAACAAAAGGAAAAGTGACTGTTTTCCTGATGACTTCCCATCAGGATAAGTAAAATGTTATTAATAATACGTATTATTAATAGTACTTCTCCATGGGGTCTTTTCAATTATTCATCAGGCTCTAGTACTAAGTGCATCCAGTTTTAACAATGGAAATCAAAGCGATACTTGTAAAACCCATGCAGGCGGTGAAGAGCCTTCTTTTGTTTGTTAGACATTGGGTTTTGATGCTGAATTGCAGTACTTAGTAGTTTCACATTACAGGCTTCGTTTCTCCACTGAACAGTACTGACAAGAGGGAATTACTGCCAAAGACACTGACAGTATAAACTGCAGCTTGTTCTGTTGCTCTGCTTCAACCAGCACCTGACGGTACCCACGAGTATTCCATTGCTACACATTGGAACAGGTTCCCAGGCAGGGGTGGGACTCAGACAGACTATCACTTCATTCCAGAGAGGCCCAACAACCACCACAGAATCATAGAATGGTAAGGTTGGAAGGGACCTCAAGGATCATCTAGTTCCAAACCCCTGCCATAGGCAGGGACACTTCCCACTAGGCACAGGTTACTCAAGGTCTCATCCACTCTGGCCTTGAACACCTCCAGGGAGGGAGCAGCCACAACCTCACCAGGTCACAATGGTCAACTACTAGCTGAGGTCTCAGAAATGAAAAAGTTGGAGAAGCACGGCACAAGCCTGAATTTGAACTAGCAGCCTGAAGTCTTTGATTCTACTTCTAATTACCTAGGGACACCATTCATAGAATCATAGAATGGTAAGGTTGGAAGGGACCTCAACAATCATCCAGTTCCAATCCCCTGCCATAGGCAGGGACACCTCCCACTAGTACAGGGCACTCAAGGCCTCCTCCAACCTGGCCTTGAACACCTCCACGAAGGGAGCAGACACAACCTCCCTGGGCAACCTGTGCCAGTGTCTCACCACCCTCACTGCAAACAACTTCCTCCTAACATCCAGTCTAAATCTCTCCTCTGCCAGTTCAAACCTATTGCCCCTTGTCTTGGCATTACAAGACCTTGTCAATAGCCCCTCCCCAGCCTTCCTGTAGCCCCCTTCAGATCCTGGAAGGCTACTCTAAGGTCTCCTGGAAGCCTTCTCTTCTCCAGAAGAGATCTCACTGGCAGGGATCCTCTCAAAGCGCCAGTGTCTGACAGCTCTATAATACAAACCACCCAGGTTACCAACTGGAACGTAGTAAAAAAATTGTAATTTCTTTTCTCCTACCCACACAGTTCAGTCATTGGTTAACAGTAACTATTTGCTGAAGACATCTTGTGCAGGTGTAGAATTTTTCCCCCAGATTCAAACAGCGATTTGAAATAATTGAACGTATTTTAATTTAACTATGATTTTATTAAATGTCAGTATGTTTCAAAACCCATCTCAAGATTGGATTTCAAAAGAGAGATTTCATTATACATGGTGGAGGCTTGGTTTAAAAAAAAAAAATTACATATTTCACTCTCCAATGAAAGCACAGCCTCATTTATAATTGACAGAGTATTTCTTCCTCGAAATGAAAGCTAGCTAGCTAATGAAAAAAAAAAGTAATTTGTATTTATATGATAGTTTTCCAGTATTAAATACACTATTCCTATGTAATTTATCATGCTGAGATACAATGCATAAATGATTCTGTTGCATTTGATGAAAAGGAAGGGATAAATTTTTAGAAGGAATCAAATATTGACTGTGCCCTAATTTTATACCGTTTATGATGAACCAGCGACTACCTACATTTAATAAACCAGCAAAATTTACTTTAGGTTGGGTTCTTGCTTCAGAGGAATGTGATGGTTAATTTTTATTGCAATTGATTGCAAGACCCAGCTGGTGTTCCATGGATTAATATAGCTCACATGAAAATATGACTCTGTGTGCCTGATGAGAATCGGACCAAAGGAACCCACTTCTGTGGACAGACTCCCCAACATTCACTGTCACTCACATCTCCTAAAATAAGGAGTAACAGCTGAAGAAATAAAGATTCTCACTATCAAAATATCCACTACTATTAATTGTATCTTCTAGTCATGTTGGGGAAAAAAAATTACTAAAAAAATCCAGCAACTGCACGTGCAGGGGAATGAAGAATGGTTATGGCACGGAACGGAGAACAACACACCAGAGCAGTGCTCTGCAGCCAAACATGGGCAGTTAGGGCACCTTAGATGTGACCTGTTCCAAGCCAGAAATGAAAGCATGAGAAGGTCTGCACAAACTATCTCAAGTCACCTTTCAGATTGCACAGTAATTACTGTGTGACACCGCAGAGTCATTTCTTGGTGTGCACTCCTGCTAACGCCTGTATAAATAAACCAGAAGCAACACCACAACGGAACAAACCCCACACTACTCTAGGGGACACGTCTGTCATGCATAAAGATGGTTAAAGACCATCCTCTGCATCCTTTCAAAGGCAGCTGTTTGTCTTTAATGACCTTTTCAAGTTTTTAAAGTCATGTGTGGGCATGCATCAAAGCTTGACCTAACCTCACAGGCTGCCGTCAGATGCTGTGCTTCTAACAACAGCAGGACAACTTGCCTTGAAATGGAGGGATCTGTGCAGAAACAGTTTTCTAGATTTCAGGATGCTGCTGCCTTGTCTAATTCACCCATCTACAACCCAATCCTTGTGACAAATCCTGTCTTACTCATGTTGAATTGTCTCTCATTTTTTAAGTCTTCTGATACATTCAGCTCATGTCCCAAGCTATAAAGTGATAACTTTAGTTAAAATTATCAGGTTAATTAAAGAATAAGGCATTGCTCAACATGAGGAAGACCAACCCACAGGAATAACAGCAAAATTAAGTATGTCTTGGTTGTTAGTTTCATGTGAAACACTGATGCCTGATTTCTGTGGCTATTTTGAATTATCCCTCAATCACAGAGTGGGTGAAAGAAAACAGTAAAACCAAAAGCCACTTAGTACTAAGTTTAAACAGACTAAACTATCCTTGACTAGTCCATCTAATTACTTGCACATAAATAAATGAGTAATTTTCACAATCTCACAGTAAAAACTGTATTGAACTACATATTATTGACCAGTGTAAACTCATAAACTCTGCAGGCTTATGTTTGCCTAATTTAGCCACGTGCCTCCAGCAACTCCTACTGATATCAGTAAATCAAATCAACTAGAGAACTGGTTCAAAGCCATAAAAGCTTTAATTTAGACAGGTTTCAGTTTACTAGCTGCTCCATAGAAGCAACAACCTACACAGCATCTATCCAACTTCTTCCTTGATTTCAAATACCTAAAAATATAGAGTTATAGTGATAAGAAATTATTACATACAACAGTTTCTAGGAAATGTTTTCTCTGATAGCTTTTTTTCCCAGATGGTATTATTTTAATTTATTACCACAATCCAAAGAGAGTTTAACCAGTTACTTCAGTGCTGTATTTTACCTTCCATGTTTCTTTTAAATTGTTGATTTACATCCTTTACTTCTGCCAATCATATTACTAAGCACCTATGGCACAATACATAACTATGTCTGCTCTTCTTTTGACTAGGTCAGGGTTAAGATCCCGTCCACATTCTGATGAAAAATGCTTTCCAATAACTGCTGATTAAGTTTGGCATTAAAACCAAACATTGCCATAACGGCACAGCAATGTAAATCCAAATAATTCCTCCTAGTGAAATTCACCTTTCACAGTGACCTGACAGCAAACAGTTCTGAGATATGATTAGATTCTGAAATAAAACAGTAAAATTACAAGCTAAAATGGTTTAAGAATTTTGTTAAGTAATTCATTCCAGAGATGGTTGTCTTGTAATTTCAGCAGTTCTTTTCCTACTAGCACTTTGTAAAGCAATGTGATGCAGCCTAAGGTGAGGAGATTCTGAAATGCTCCAGATTATGAATTGATGGTTCCCAAGCAAGCTAGGTAAAATCTCACTTGCTGATCTTAAATGAGGGTACTGAAGGCAAACAAGGTTTCCATTAGTTTATTCTAGATTTCACACGAAGCACTGAAAAAAGAAAATTAGTTCCTTTATAGAAAAGACAAATACTCGAGTAGCAGCCAATATGGGAGATTTTCAGGGGTTTGGTAATTTATTTATTCACTTGGTACTTAATCCAAAGGATATCCTAGCAGGGCAAGGGAGGGGATTCTGCCCCTTTACTCTGCTCTCCTCAGGACCCCACCTGGAGTACTGTGTGCAGTTCTGGAGCCCTCAGCACAGGAAGGATATGGAAGTGTTGGAGCAGGTCCAGAAGAGGACTACACAGATGCTCAGAGGGCTGCAGCAGTTCTCCCATAAGGACAGGCTGAGAGAGTTGGGGCTCTGCAGCCTACAGAAGAAAAGGTTTCCAGGAGACCTTAGAGTAGCCTTCCAGGATCTGAAGGGGGCTACAGAAAGGTTGGGGAGGGACTATTGACAAGGGCTTGGAATTACAGGACAAGGAGCAATGGGTTTGAACTGGCAGAGGGGAGATTGAAAGTGGATGTTAGGAGGAAGTTCTTTACAGTGAGGGTGGTGAGACACTGGCACAGGTTGCCCAGGGAGGTTGTGGTTGCTCCCTCCCTGGAGGTGTTCAAGGCCAGGCTGGATGAGGCCTTGAGTGACCTGTACTAGTGGGAGGTGTCCCTGCCTATGGCAGGGGGTTGGAACTAGATGATGGCTGAGGTCCCTTCCAACCTTACCATTCTATGATATTTATTGAGATGATCATAAATATGATTTTTTTTTCTCTCAGATAAGTAAGAGACAATAGAAAGCAGCACAGTGACAGAAACAAAGGAGTTAATGTGGCAGAAATCTGCCCTTAGCGGACGCAGTCGTCCAGTTTGAGAAATCAGCACATCTATTTGATGCAAATAACAATACCTAGCGAGGAGAGGCTGAGGAATGAGCTGCATGTGCCTTCATGGAGAAAATTACTTCTGATTGAGGCCACTTGGCAGAGCGGCATGGAGAAATCCAAACTGTGCTCCCTAATTCGGACCAGATTTACAGACACTCAAGCACGTTTGGGTTGGGGTTTTTTTTTCCCCCTCTACCCTCCATAATTGTGAATGTATTAAAATGCTAACCAAATTTAAAAAGCTTTCTCAAACAAGCATATACTTTAACACAAACACAAACGCACAGAGAGAGCTAAGTGGTAATTTCTACACAATGAGTAGCAAATGCTATCTCACCACTTAACAGGCCACGTTGAACAACACAAAACCAATACTGTAAGAATTTTAATGACATGGCAAAGATTGAGAATGAACCAACAAAGGAGAGCTTACATGCACTTAACTAAAACCACTCTGGTTAAAACAAAGACTACTCTAAAGGTGAATTTGAGCATCGGACCCCCAGAGCATGTTAGTACTGATACACAGACTCATAGAATGGTAATGTCGGAAGGGACCTCAAGGATCATCCAGTTCCAATCCCCTGCCATAGGCAGGGACACCTCCCACTAGAACAGCTCACTCAAGGCTTCATCCAATCTGGCATGGAACACCTCCAAGGAGGGAGCAGCCACAACCTCCCTGGGCAACCTGTGCCAGTGTCTCACCACCCTCACTCACTGCAAACAACTTCGTCCTAACATCCAATATCAATCTCTCCTCTGCCAGTTCAAACCCATTGCCCCTTGTGCTGTCATTGCAAGACCTTGCAAATAATAAAAATGTAAATACGTCAGTGTATGACCCCTGTAATGAAATAACTGAAACTCAGTAACATTAAACTGGGTAAATAACTTCTGTTATCAGTCCTCACACCCAAATTCATCAGAATTTTCCCTCCATGAAACCACTTAAATGCCTGCTTAAGTTAAGCACAGGTCTATGCTTTCCTGTCCAGTGCTTTTCACTTAAGTTGCATGTATCCTACAGCAGAGAAGTATCACTTAAATAATTATCTTTTATGAAAATGTTAAGTGGTTAAGCTTCCTTTCCACCTACCAATATTCTCCTGTGCTCCCAGAGCAGTAACATAAATCAGTGCTCTTAATGAATTAAGAATGCTTCAGAAAGCCTACAGTACTTGACAGTGAGTGACTGGGGAGAGGTTAATAAGAATAATTAGTAGTAACAGCATTAAATAATAACAACTCTGATAAATCAGAGAGGTCTGAAATTCACTGGATCAACATCTTGCATTTTGCATGTTCTGTGTTGATGAGCTATCCAGCACCTCCTTGGAAAACCTGCTGCCACACGATTATCATCAGCTTACACTAAAACACAGGTATGTGATGCTCTCCGACTACAGATGGAGACAAAAGCTTCAGAAAACAAAAATAAAAATCAAATCAATCCATTTGACTCCTGTTTCAACAGGAACATTCTCTTCTAGATACAATCAATCACACAAGGGAACCAGCAGACAAACACTTCACACTGACTCTCATCACAGAGAACTTTTTTTCCCTAAAAATCCAGTTAGGAGCATTAGAAAAATATAACAGAGGGTCCCATTTGTTTCATTTTAAAGATGGCACTCAGGCTGAAGTTATCAGAGAGCAATTCAGGGTTCTAGACAAGACTTCTTAGCTACTTCTGCAGCCTTTCAGTTTCTGTTGTTTCTCAACAGAAACAATCAAGCTTAAGCATAAATAAATTAAGCATAACATTGTCCAGATTGAAAGATTGTGCCAAGTTGTGAGTGACTCCTTACATCTTTATTGTGGCACTCATGCTGAATGAATAGAATCATAGAATGGTAAGGTTGGAAGGGAACTCAAGGATCATCCAGTTCCAACCTCCTGCCATAGGCAGGGACACCTCCCACTAGTACAGGTCACTCAAGGCCTCCTCCAACCTGGCCTTGAACACCTCCAAGGAGGGAGCAGCCACAACCTCCTTGGGCAACCTGTGCCAGTGTCTCACTACCCTCACTGCAAACAACTTCGTCCTAACATCCAGTCTCAATCTCCCCTCTGCCACTTCAAACCCATTCCCCTTGTCCTGTCATTGCAAGACCTTGTCAATAGTCCCTCCACAGCCTTCCTGCAGCCCCCTTCAGATCCTGGAAGGCTACTCTAAGGTCTCCTGGAAGCCTTCTCTTCTCCAGGTTGAAGGCCCCAACTCTTGTAGCCTGTGCTCACGGGAGAGCTGCTCCAGCCCTCTGAGCATCTTCATGCCATTTCTTACTTTCAGACCGAAAGAAATATTATGACTATGAGTTAAAAACCAACTTAATAGAAAAAGGATTGGAAACAAGTTGCTCTCTGGCCACTAGAAATCCACACCAACCTGATGTAATGGAGTTTAACGGCAAGAATAAAGTATAAAAGTGTATTTTGCTAAGTAACAAAAAAAGAAAAAAAGTTCTTTTTAAAGTTCTTCCTGCAGCCACTCACTTTTGACAGAAGTTGCATCGGGGGATCTGCTAGGAAGGAAACAGTTTTATTAATTTTTCCCTTATCTATAAGAAGAATGCTGATTTTTTTTTTTTTCCATTTATGTTCCTTGCCTGCAGGTAGCAGACCAAGAAAATCATATAGCAGAAATTTTTCTTTTGATTAATTTCTTTCCATGTGTTATGTTATTTCTTATATATAATTGATTTCAGGTTTTGCTCGTAGCTGTACATCTTTTTTTCTATCTGTACCTACTGCCTTCCTTCAATCAGGAAAGTTGAAGGAAATTACCTGAATTTTGTTAAGTTTATTAAAAAAAAAAAAAAGAGCTCTGTGAATATTTAAATTGAGTTTTGAAATGCTAATACAAGGAAGATATTAGAGAATTTTAATAGTAGGTTCAATTTGACCCACAGACTATTGTAGAAAGGGTCAAATTTTATTCAAATTATTTCTTTACAGTAAAAAAATAGGAACCCTTTGATTTTATAAAAGTAGATTAATATTCTTCGCTGTTAGGGTCTTTTGGCACTTTGGTGCATGACAGCATTAACTGTGCTTGTATATAAACTTTTCAAAGACCTTTAAGAGTTCCAATCATCTGGAACTTCACTTTCATTTATTCTCTTGTCTTCTTTTCACTGACCATTACCCAAGAGGCCCCAACAAATCTGACAGGGCCTATAATAGTCAGACTGCTCTTAGAGCCAAGGTCAGGATAGCTCCAATCAGTAAAAGTGAAAGAATGAAAAAGTGACCATTCAAAACACTCCTAGGGAGACAGGAATGCCAAAAACTAGCAAGCAATGCAATGCTAATGCCAAAGTTTCGTTTGCATGGGAAAAAAAAAAAAAAAAAAAAAAAAAAAGAGAGAGAAAGATGTGTGTGGAACATGAGCTGCAAAGACCCTTCCAGCTAAATGCCAAATCATAGTTTTCATGTAGAGGTTCACACTGCTGCATAGGTTTAGTTCTCCAACACACCTATCCGTAAGAGCTACCAGAATTCTTGTACTGATGGAGCTCTGTTTTGCAAGGTGCACCTTGGCTGGTCCATCAGAGTTAGAGAGGATGTATTTATCCTGCAGAAGAACCTGAGGGTTTAATCAATTTTACCTCAAGATGAGCACAGAGGGAATATAAAAGAAAGGCAAGTGGTGTGTGGCACTGCTATTACACAACAAGCACAGGGAGAACTAATTATAAAAGATCATGCTCATTTGCCACAGGACTGCAAGACTGGCAGCAGTGAAGGGTGTGAATTCAGAAGCATCTTAAGTGACTTCACTGTATGAGAAGAAAACTCAAAGTGTGTTACAATACTCTAAAGAATTAAATAAAAGGTTATCTGGATCTCCTAGAATGAGCAACATTGTTCTGTCTTGTCTTCTGACAAACCCTCATAGTGTATGTTTCATGTTGGGAAGGGCTTTTTTAAAAAGTATTGATGATGATGATGTATTTATTTCATTTGGAAATATACCAGAAGTAACAGTATCTGCTCTTGCTCTAGGGTAAAAGGGGGAATTGAAATTCAAAGAGATTTAAACTAGGAAAGAAAGGGGGGAAAGGGTTTTGCATGACTCTGTCACCTACAGTCACCCATTCAGCTGCTATTTTTCTTCCTGAATAAACAAATAAACCAGTTAATGAGGTACAAACGTCACAAGTTTCTCAACACCTATACAAGTTAGGAGAACTGCATCACACCTTTCAGCAAGCCATGAGCCTCAGTCTCCCAGTTTTTCATAAGCTTTTGGAGAATCCTCCTGAGGGTCTTTTAATGTCTGGAGTACTGTGTACAGTTCTGGAGCCCCCAGCACAGGAAGGACATGGAACTGTTGGAGAGGGTCCAGAGGAAGTCACAAAGATGCTCAGAGGGTTGCAGCAGCTCTCCCATGAGGACAGGCTGAGAGAGTTGGGGCTCTGCAGCCTGCAGAAGAGAAGGCTTCGAGGGGACCTGATAGTAGCCTTCCAGGATCTGAAGGGGGCTACAGGAAGGCTGGGGAGGGACTATTGACAAGGGCTTGCAATTACAGGACAAGGAGCAATGGGTTTTAACTGGCAGAGGGGAGATTGAAAGTGGATGTTAGGAGAAAGTTGTTTGCAGTGAGGATGGTGAGACACTGGAACAGGTTGCCCAGGGAGGTTGTGGCTGCTCCCTGCCTGGAGGTGTTCAAGGCCAGGTTGGAGGAGGCCTTGAGTGACCTGTGCTAGTGGGAGGTGTCCCTGCCTATGGCAGGGGGTTGGAACTAGATGATCTTTGAGGTCCCTTCCAACCTTACCATTCTATGATTAATGCCCTTGATGATCCAGACCTTTCAAATGTTTCACCAAGTTATTCTTACCAGATTTAACAGAAAACCACAAGACAAGAGGTAAATAATACCTCCTTACAATTAAATGTGCACTTAGACTAATTTCCTGTGTCTACTTTATCTTAATCCATGCAGTGTCAGCAAGACAAATTTACGAGGCATCTTCACGGCTGAAAAATAATTGTGGGTTTTAGCATACAGCACTAACACAGCTAAGATTGAAACACAAGGTGCTGCTGAAGTCAATTCTGGGAAGTCAGACCCTAGGCAGGAGCTTATCCCACAGCAAAAGGGAAATGACTTTTCTGTGTTTTCACTTAAGCAATTTCTGTGTATAAGCTTCCCCATTCGAAACACTGTGGCATGCTTCAGGCCTAAACACTCAGTGAAAAGCACTGAAAGCAAGCATTGAAGAGCATGTTCAGTGACTATGAATGGACAGAAAGCTGCAGAAGTTGTTTATTAAATATATCATTCCTTCTGTCCACAATATTTACACTGATGCTGGCTTTAGAACAGGCATTGTATTATTTTATTAACAGATACTCAGGAAAAAAAACAAAACAAAGCTAAACCACAAATAAACCCAGCCTGTGGACCTGGCACTTAGGGACATGGTTTAGACCTGGCACTTAGGGACATGGTTTAGTGTTAGTCTAGTGGGAGGTGTCCCTGCCTATGGCAGGAGGTTGGAACTGGATGATCACTGAGGTCCCTTCCAACCTAAAGCATTCTGTGATTCTTTCAGTTGCAACGAGCAACAGAACAAGGGGACACAGGCTCAAGCTGTGTCAGGGGAGGTTCAGGTTGGATGTTAGGAAGAAGTTGTTGCCAGACAGAGTGATTGGCATTGGAATGGGCTGCCCAGGGAGGTGGTGGAGCCACTGTCCCTGGAGGTGCTCAAGAAAAGCCTGGATGGGGCACTTAGTGCCATGGTCTGGTTGACTGGATAGGGCTGGGTGATCTTGGAGGTCTCTTCCAACCTGGTGGATTCTATGATTTTTGAGGTCTCTTCCAACAGAATGTTTTCTGTCATTCTTTCTGTGACTATTTTTCCACACAGAAAATTTCAAAAATAAATGTGATTTCAGTTGAAAGCACATTTTGGAAACTATTGACAGGTGCTACGAATGATAAAGCTAATTCCATAAACTGTACACACTAGCTGTTGGAGCCCTGCTCCTCCTCCTACTGTCTCATCTTGACAGTCCATTTATCTAAATTCATCAGCCACACTCCACTCTGGAAGCACTTACTAGAAGGTGGTATCTCAGTCAGCAAAGACTTGCACATAACAGTTCTTGTACATAACAGAGCAAAGAAAAAGAAATCAGGAGGACCAAATTCTCTCAGACAGATTCCAAACACAAAGGTACGGCAGGAGAAGAGTTCCTGTCTCCCTTTGCTGCCTTCATCCTACCTACAGTCACAACAGTTTCACACCAGACGCTGTTCCATGTATTTCTGGTGCCAGAGGAAGACAAGGCGACAAGATGAGTCTCCTGAATCAACACCCTACTAAAATCACAGCAGCAGCACAGAACTGCCACAGTTATCACACCACACCAATCTTTCTGGAAGAAATTTTTAACTAAAGCCTTGCAAACTAACAGCACATTAGGCACAAAGCTCTCAGTTCTCTGGTCTCCAAATGGAGGTGTGAGTGGCCAGAGGGTTGCAGCATCTCTGCTATGAGGACAGGCTGAGAGAGTTGGGGTTCTGCAGCCTGGAGAAGAGAAGGTTTCCAGGATCTGAAGGGGGCTACAGGAAGGCTGGGAAGGGACTATTGACAAGGGCTTGCAATGACAGGAGAAGGAGCAATGGGCTTGAACTGGCAGAGGAGAGATTTAGACTGGATGTTAGGAGGAAGTTGTTTGCAGTGAGGGTGGTGAGACACTGGCACAGGTTGCCCAGGGAGGTTGTGGCTGCTCCCTGCCTGGAGGTGTTCAAGGCCAGGTTGGACGAGGCCTTGAGTGCCCTGTACTAGTGGGAGGTGTCCCTGCCTATGGCAGGGGGTTGGAACTGGATGATCTTTGAGGGCCCTTCCAACCTTACCATTCTATGATTCCATGGACCTGTGAAGCTTGTAGATAACCTCCTGCATTATCATTTTCTTGCACCAATAGTTTATCAGCAGTTTTCTTAAATGTAATGGAGCAAACAAGGACAATTTCTTGTTTGCTTACACAGAAATATTATCCCTGTAGCATTTTTCCTTGGTTTATGGTATATTTTCTAGATTTTAAAACAATCACTTATTTCTGTGTGATTCCTATCTGCTAACTTTTACAAAACTAGTTTTGAGACTACTGGCAATCTCATTTGAAATACTGGCAGTGTCATTTTCCCCATGATACATGAGTAGCATTGATGCAAATATTATCCAGCTGCTGTGGATTGTTTCAGATAGCTAAGTACAAAAATAATGTTCAAATTTACAGGCTTTTAAAAGAGATAAATTAAAAGAAGGCATCATTTTGTAAGAAAGTGGCTTCTTAATTCTGTGTCCTTTGCTAAAACTTTATGTATTTACATAATAAAAAGTCAAATAAAAATTTGATGTTCATACATCTATGAGACATGCCATTGATTTTTATATCTATGCAAGTGTATGAATAAGAAAAAATGCCTGAGATATTTGGAACTTTTATTTTTCTTCTTTTAAACACATGTTCATGTTGTTTTTCTACAGTTTAAGCTACTCTAGCTTTGGATATTCACCTTTCCAATACAGGAGAATCCCTTACAACCAAGAAAGGCACATCGAAACTAAAGGTGCAAACTGGGGGAAATAGTCAGACTTCCTTTTCACTTTTCTTTTTGCTCCTGTAGTTTTTATAACTCAGTCTAGGAGAACAAGAAATAGACAGATCTATGCTAACCAGTCAACACCTGACCAACATCTATGTAATGCTGCTCTGTCCAGTGGAATTCTCTGGTAAGTTAAGATCCAGAGATGGTCACTGAATCCCTTCCTCCAGACCTAGCAAACTGTGGTAGTGGCAAGCAACAGGAGCTTCTTTGCATGTCCTAAGCTCACTATTTGGGATCTCAAACATTTAAGTAACACACTCTCTGTTACTCAGGAAGCCTTTCTCTACAGCCTATTTCTTTTATCAAGTACTGCTACAGCAAAGCAGTTTCCAACATACCCCAAATAGGATGAATTTTATCTTACAGATGGCCAAGCCATGCTCAGATCATAAAGCTTTTCAGAGTAATAAGGGGCAGCAAAAGTTCACTCTCTAGCTCCGACACAGCCCTTAATCCAAACCCAGAACTTCTCTGGCAATCACATGAGTAGTGAGTGACAGATACTGGTATTTGCTAATCACTGTTCTCACTCACCTGCTGGAGGGAAAAATGGGATGCAAGTAGGAGCACTTTGAAGCCACTAATGATGCTGCTGCAGTGTGTTTAATGGCCAGCATGCTAGCTACGATGAAAGAGGAACCTCACATCAAGTACATTAAGGGATCAGAGGAATACATACTCATTACTCACTGTAATTTTACATCACCAGTTTCAAGACAAAATACATTTTCTCTCATACAGCAGAGAAACTCTACGCTGCTGTGGAAAATGAAGGTGTCTTTTTTCTTCTGTTTATTTAATATTTTCTATTTTTGTTTGTAGCTGCAGATTATTTTTCTTCATCATTTGTTTGGAAACTGGTCTCATCTCTGTACATCATCATACAATTAAATCAAAAAAGAAAAGGAAAAGGGAAAAAAAAAAAAGCTTCTGGACATTTTAGGCCCAGAAATCAGCAGTGAACTCAATTTTTAAATTATCATTGCTTTTTTCCCCCAATCCCCTGCTTTTTTTCTTATAGAAACAAAGCAGAATACTGCAGAAAAACAAGGCCCTGAAAGGCAGTTGAAATTTGATCTCTAATAACATGATCAAAGCTATGGAGTTAGGATGTAGAATTCAGTGCCAATTTTGGATAGATCTCAATAAAAAGTAAGCACCTAAACAGCTCTGTAACTTAATGATACAGGTAAAAGAAAAACTTAAAGCACAGTAGGTGATGTAACAGACACACATGGAAAAAATTCACCATCCACAGAAACACAGAAAGTCAGGGGTTGGAAGGGGCCTTGGAAAGATCATCCCGGTCCAACCCCCTTGCCAGGGCAGGATCACCCATAGTGGCCCACATAGGAAAGCATCCAGGTCAGTTTTCAAAGTCTCCAGAGGAGACTCCACAACCTCTCTGGGCAGCCTGTTCCAGTGTTCTGTCACCCTCACAGTGAAAAATTATTCTCCTTATGTTTTCTTGGACCCTCCTATCCTCCAGCTTGTACCTGTTGCCCCTTTTGTCCTATCATTGGACACCACTGAGCAGAGTCTGGCTCTGTCCTCCTGACATTGCCCTTCACATATTTATAACTATGAAGGCAGTCACCCCCCAGGCTCCTCTTCTCCAGGCTGAAGTGCTTCATGTCCCTCAGCCTTTCTATGTAGTGGAGGTGTTCTACTCCCTTCAGCATCTTTGTGGCTTTGCACTGGATTATCCTACTTGAACTGAGTGGCTCAACAGTTCTAAAGTAAGAGCAAAGGAATACTGTGAAGTTAGGAATTAGCTAAACCAGAAACTTCAACATCTTTGTCTAATAGATTTGTGGTCTTAGTGAGATTCTTATAATTTCACAAATACAATAAAAATGCTGCTTAACAGTATGTAAAATTTAAAGAACTATGTAATTAGTTACATTCTTAGAGCTTCAAATCTAAAATAATTACAAGGGATTCAGTATTTTCAGCTCCATAATTGCATTTATCAATATGCAGAACAAAACAAAAGAGCCTCAAATGAGAACTCAGTGTCTAGATTAGATTTTAAGATAAATGAATAATGTTTATTTTTAATAGAAGCTAAATAGTCTGAGGAAAAAAGTCAGGTGGAATAAAATGCAGTACTTAGCCACAGCTGTTGGAGGGAGTGCAGAGGAGGGCCACAGGAATGATCCAAGGGCTGGAGCTGCTCTGCTGTGAGGATAGGCTGAGGGAGCTGGGGGTATGCAGCCTAGAGAAGAGACAGCTCTGGGGAGACCTTAGAGCTGCCTTCCAATGCTTGAAATGATCCTACAGGAAGGCTGCAGGGGGGACTTTTCATAAGGGTGTCTAGAGGGATTGGTTTTATACTGAGGGAGAGTAGGTTTAGATGGGATTTGAGGAAAATTTTTCATTATGAGGGTGGTGAGACTCTAGAATAGGCTGCCCAGAGAGGCATCTTGAGAGGCATCACTGCCTATGACAGGGGAGGTTGAGTAGTTGATCTCTGAGGTCCATTTCAGTCTGAGCCATTCTGTGGTTCTATGATACAAAATAAACATGCCACAAATTGGGCCCTGGTGACATCCTTCCAGTGTAAAGCAATCCCAACCTGAGGGTGCATGCAAAGCAGTATCAGCACATGGTTTCTTTGCTGTGGACAGTCAGATCTCATTTTGCCACTACAGAAAAGGTTTCTACAGTTCACAAGGATGCACCATAAGGTTGAAGCATATTTTGTCTTTTTCAGATCCTCATTTCTGTAAGCTGAAAACACAATGGACAACTCACCTGTGATGCATCACCATGTACAGCCTACAATCACCATGAGAAAACCTGACTTACATGAGCACATCTCAGGTGGATGTAATCAAGCACAGAGTAGTCTAGGCAACACACACAATAAGATTTGTTGAAAAATAACATCTGTGTATCATTTACAGTTCTGCATCTTCACAGATAACAACCTCCCCCCAAAATACAAAGAAGAAAACTACACCTTTTAAAATAAACTACAAGTGCAAGTTACTTGATGTCTTTAATATCCCTGCTCATTTTTGCACTGCTTTAATTTCATTCCTCACTGGTAGGAATTGCAAGGTTGCACAAAATACATTGCATTTCCCCTAGACTTGGCATAACCTGCTGGTTTTCAGAGTTAATCACTAATTAATAATTTGAAAACACAAAGTCATCATGTCATTTCCAGACAATGAGACTTTAAATGGTGCATGTTATGTCCTAGCCTTTTCAGTAAGAGAAAAAAAGTTTTTTTTCCTCTGGAAACCAGATGGCTGCTAAGTGTTATTATGAGGCTATGTAAATCTCAAAGCAATAAGCATCAAATCAAAACAAGAATTCATTCTCCTCTCCTCTTACCACGACTGTTGTTTTGCTGAACCATTCTGTGGAATAATACAACTCCTACAAATTAGGCCACTGGAAGCCATGGCACTTAGAAGTTGATAACTCACTCCTCTTTTTCATATCAAATAGGAGTTCTGAACAGATTTTTCATCTACACTTTCACCTTTCCTTCTTCTACATCCTGAACTTACATGAGGCAATCTTATTCCAGGTTGAGGCTTCTCAGAATACTTACATGAAAAGTTTAGTGGCTGCATGCATTACTTCTAAAAATATGATGATTTACATTTTGGGTTGGGTTTGGCCAAGGTTCTTCCCTCTTAGGAAAGAAATCCAGAAGATCTGTTATCTTCCCTTACTTCAGGAGCAAACACCTGCACCTTCATCCAAAGTGCCAGTTTTACTCTCCAACTAAAACACCACACTTTAAAGAAGGCTTTTGCAGTTCAGCTAATACAGTTGCATCACCTTGCAGTGCTCTCTTTCACTAAACTTGCAGATGACTTCAGTAATCTTAAATTGTGAGGGCTCAACAAGAACAAAATTAAGAAACTGAGTGAAGGCTTCAAGGAGACCTTGGAGTAACCTGAAATACACCTTGGAGTATCTGAAGGGGGCTACAGGAGGGCTGGGGAGGGACTATTGACAAGGTCTTGTAATGACAGAGGGAGGAGTAATGGGTTTAAACTGGCAGAGGGGATGTTAGGAAGAAGTTTGTTGCAGTGAGACACTGGCACAGGTTGCCCAGGGAGGTTGTGGAGCGATCTTTGATCACATTCTGTGCTTCTGTGCCCCACAATCTCCCTGGTGATGTGCAAGGCCGGCTGGTTGAGGCCTGGAGTGACCTGCTTTAATGGAAGGTATCCCTACCTATGGTGGGAGGTTGGAACTGGATGAGTTTTAAGGTCCCTTCCAAACTATAACATTCTATGAAATACTGACTTTTGAAGGCAATTAGCTTCTCACTATTTAGAAGTACTTTAAAGGACAAATCATACACTGCTAAAAAACTTTCTGTGGAACTAAATATTTTGACAAGGTCTGCTATGGAAAGAAACTGTGAAAATAAATACAGATTATGTCATTCTACAGCTCTCTGTCTTGTTTTTCATTCTTGTTTCTTATGGTTTTTTAAGTGACATTCACTACTACAAAATTTTACTACTGAATATTATCACTTTGTTTTAAAAAAAAAATAAAAATATCTTTGCACATGCCACTGAGTATAGATGGGAAAATATTCTTACATCATAATGTTCCTTTTTCATATTCATACTTGCAGAATAAAATTTCTGACTGCTACCTCTGTGTCATTTCATGACATGAAAAAGAGCATTGACAATTACCTACTACTGCTGCTGGCTTACCAAGAAATCATGTCAAAACATGACCAAGAACTAAATCCACAAAATAAATTGAAATTCTTTCCCCAAACAGATTTGTCCAGTGCAATTCCCCTTAATGAAAGAAAAGAAAAAAAACATTTTCCAGTAAATAATTGCCCCATTTTCAGATTTCCTGTCATAGCTATTAACACAGCTAAGTGACCCTATCTGAGCAGAAGGGTCAGACCAGATGACCTCCAAAGGTCCCTGCCAGTCTAAACCATTCTGTGATTCTGTACTAGTGTCAGGAGATGTTAACACATTTTCTTGTATGACCCACACAAGAACTAAAAGTAACAGCACTCTTGTATTCTAGCACTTCCAACTACACATCAGATAAAGGTAAAAAAACCCCAAAATAATCTTGGATTCCTCCAACAGTTATCAAATACAAAACAAATAGTCTAGTGAGATTAGGTTGTGGAGGCTCTAATAGCAGCCTTTTGGTACTTGAAAGGCTGCAGAGGGACTGTTTGCAAGGGCCTGCAGTGATAGGACAAAGGGAAATGGTTTGAAATGAGAGAGGAGAATGTTAGGAACAACTTCTTTACCAGGAGAGTAGTGGAACATTGGAATGAGTTGGCTGTGGAAGTAGTTGAGGCCCCATCCCCAGAGATATTCAAGGTCAGCAAGCACAAGAAGCCTCTGGGCAACCCAATCCAGTGGAGGATGTCCCTGCTCAGCAGAGGGGATTTGGACTACATCTTTGTACTAGTGGGAGGTGTCCTTGCCTATGGCAGGGGGCTGGAACTAGATGATCCTCAAGGTCCCTTCCAACCCTACCATTCTATGATTCATCAGTCCCTTTCAATACAAACTATTCTATAACTCTAACTGCACACAGGCCATTTGCAGAATTGAGGCAACAGTTCAAACAGACTGATGAATAGAATCACAGAATGTTAGAGGCTGGAAGGTATCTCCAGAGATCACCCAGTTCAACCCCCCTGCCAAAAGCAGGATCACCCAGGGTAGTCCACGCAAGAACGCAACCAGGCAGGTTTGGAAAGTCTCCAGAAAAGTAGACTCCACAACCTCTCTGGGCAGCCTGCTCCAGGGCTCTGGTACCTGCACTGGAAAGAAGTTTCTCCTCATGTTGAGGTGAAACCTTCTCTGTTCCAGTTTGTATCCAATGTTCCTTGTCTTATTACCGTGCACCACCAAAAAGAGTTTGGCCCTCTCCACTTGACACCCATTCCTCAGATATTTACAGACATTGATCAGATTCCCTCTCAGTCTTCTCCTCTCAAGACTAAACAGCCCCAGGGCTCTCAGTCTCTCTTCATAAGGGAGACATTTAGCAGTGTCTGCACTAGAGTCATGGAAGGTTTGATTGTACATTAGACAAGCTCTTCACTCTATCTGTCCTTCAGTTTTACACTGAAAATGCATTTCTTCTGCCTGCTGGTGCTCTCCTTCATGGCTGTGAACGTGTCACTGACAGTCTTCATGAGACACTCTTCATATACACCCAAGGAGCTCCTCAGAGAGGCAAAGCTCTGTATTTCCATGTGTGTTACAGCTTAAATTTACTGTGAACTGAGTTTCTTCTAAACCTGGTTCCTGCAGGCTGTGTGACTGCTGAAACCCAACAGTGAACTTATTTAACACACGCAGCACCTGAGTAACTTGAAAGTGCAACATATACATGTTCAGTACATTTAGTGATCACAGAGGGTTCACTGCAGTACTTTGCTTAATGTTGCACAGGGTATTGATAAAAAGAGTAATGCTTAGTTAACTGGATTCAACACCACTGCTCTCAGTCTCTGAGAAGGCAAATTTTACCATGTCAGCATTGATCTGTAAACACAGGACTGACCCTTTGCTATTATTATAATCACAGAGGGTCAGGGGTTGGAAAGACCTTGAAAGTTCATCCAGTTCAACCCCCCTGCCAGAGCAGGATCACCTAGAGAAGATCACACAGGAACACATCCAGGTGGGTCTTGAGTATCTCCAGTGAGGGAGACTCCACAACTCCCCCCCAGGCAGCCTGTTCCAGCAGTTTGGCCAGTAAGATCAAGACACTGCTTTCACAAAACTTCCTTCCAATAATCATTCCCAAACTGAAAAGAAATCTCTAGTGCACTTTGCCTAACGTTCAACAACATTTCCTTTTTGGTTTCCATCCTTTTCATTATAACTCCTCTAAAGATACCACTGTTTTTCAGATGTTTAGATCTTCAAATTCTAAGTCTTCTGTCGTGACCCTTTAAATTATCACCTTACTAAAAGGCAACTGTTCTTAGAATTTAATCTTTCTCACACACTACACTCCACAGTCACTCAGATATCTCGCTGCTTGATCCTTTGAGCAGCCTCTTTTTTTTCCCCCCTTACATCTTCTAGCCCTAAGGTGAGTAGAACTGAATACAGCACATATTCTGTATGTAGTTTCTGCTTCTGAATTTAATGAAATTCAACAAGGGGAAGGGGAGAGTCTTGCACATGGGAAAGAACAACCTCAGGGATCAGTGTAGGTTGGGGACTGACCTGCTGGAAGGTAGCAAAGAGAAAAGGATCTGGGGGTCCTGGTTAATGGGAGGTTGACTACAACCCAGCAATGCGCATTTGTGGTCAGGAAGGGCAATGCCATTCTGGGGTGGATTAGAAGGTCTGTAGGTCGAGAGAGGTTCTCCTGCGCCTCTACTCTGCCCTGGTGAGGCTGCATCTGGAGTACTGTGTCCAGTTCTGGGCCCCCCAGTTCAAGAGGAACATGGAACTGCTTGAGAGCGTCCAGTGCAGAGCCACAAATATACTGAAGGGAATGGAACAGCTCTGTTATGAGACGAGCCTGAGGGAGCTGAGGTTGTGCTGCTGGGAGAAGAGGAGACTGAGAGGTGACCTCAGCAATGTCTATAAAGATGTGAAGGTTGAGTGCCAGGAGGCTGGAGCCAGGCTCTGCTGGGTGCTGCCCAGTGACAGGACAAGGGGCAATGGGTGGAAGCTGAGGCATAGGAAGTTCCATTTAAACATGAGGAGGATTTTTTTTCCCACTCTGAGGGTGACAGAACCCTGGGACAGGCTGCCCAGGGGGGTTGTGGAGTCTCCCTCTCTGGAGATATTCAAAAGCCACCTGGATGTGTTCCTGTGTGATCTGCTCTAGGAGATCCTGCTCTGGCAGGAGGTTGGACTGAATGAGCTTTCAAGGTCCCTTCCAGCCCCTGACAGTCTGTGACTCATACTGCAGAAGACAGCAAAGGTAAAACTGCCACTCCACAGAGAGCTCTGGAAAGAGAAAGGAACCCATGACACTTGGAGCAGGAACAAGTACCCGAGAATAACCCAGGGGTTGAATCAGATGTTACTCATTAGAGACACACAGACAATCAGCTCAGGCAAGTTGTACTATTAAACAGTGCCTATGTCTATTAAACACTGGCTATGTCAAGAAAAAGACACAAGGTTTGAAATCCAAGTACCACATATAACAGCAATATTGATAGCAAGGAGCAGCCACAGTTAATAATGGAGAAGGGAATACTAAACACAGCTCCTTGCACTGCTTGTCACAAGCTGTGTAACACTGTCATGCCAGACAGTAACAGAAATTCTTCTGAGAATAATTACATTTTGAAAATGGACATCTTTATAGAAGAGGTATGGCTACTAAAAATAGAAGAATAAAACACTGTAGTCTGCAGTAACAGGAAATGTCACTATGCATTAGAGCATTTTCTTATACCTGTGGGTGAAGATTAAGGAGGAGAGGAACTGTGGTTTATCTTCCCAGCTCATGCTAAAGAACTTTAAAACATTCAAAGATTTGCAAGGTAAGAAAAGCAGACTATGGAATGGCAGTCAGAAGCTGATGTTCATTTTTTACTGGTTAATAATTTTCTCTGTTTTACTTTCCTCTTCCTCCTCCTTCTCTGTTATCATGGCCACTTAACTGCCATAAAACACAAAGGTTCAATGTGAACTTAAACATTTTACAGTTGATTCATATATCACAACTATCAACAGACTACTATGCCAGTGGAGAAACTATTGTTATTATATCATTACCAATATCTAAGTGCTATTTATTCTGCAGAAATCATAGAATGGTAAGGTTGGAAGGGACCTCAAGCATCATCCAGTTCCAACCTTCTGCCATAGGCAGGAACACTTCCCACTAGTACAGGGCACTCAAGGACTCATCCAACCTATCCCTGAACACCTCCAGGGAGGGAGCA
>VWZE01007681.1:183957-214575 GCA_013396675.1 Eubucco bourcierii | reverse complement strand
GCTAGTTGCACTCGGAACAGCTCCATCCCCCAGCACACTCTACAGACACACAAACATTTGTGCTGTATGTGAAGAGCTGTAAGAACTGACAGCCAAAGGAAAGAGGTCATCGCTGTCCTTCTCAGTAGCATGCCAGTTTAAAGCAGTCCTTAAAGTAGAGTGCAAAGCTGAAAGAATGAATGACCCTTTAAAATTATTTCCCTTCCCATAGAGGAAACTAAATAATTAGCTTATCTTGGATGCCCAACAATTAGATAGCTAAAGGCTCTTACACTAAGAGTGACCATAAATCATTTATTTATAGTGCATATAAAGTAACTTTTCAGCAAACAAGGACATGCTCAAATATGTTTTGACACAATCCTCTAGCCTCTCCAACGTGACTCAAAGAGTATCTCCATTTTTCCAAATGCCTTGCAATGAAAGCAAACATGCTTAGATACTCATGCAATACCTCAAACATCCTAACTACAACGAACTACTCTCTCACTTCCTTCTGCCTCTTAATGGTGCTACAAAGAATTCTGTAGTGTAAAACTGTAAGTTGCAATTGTGAAAAAGCTGTTAAAACTGAAGGAAAAGACAGGTGAACTAATTTAGATAGCTTCTGTTTCCTAAAACCCCACCTATATATGAGCAGGGAGCTGTGCACTCGCATAGCTTAGCAGGGTTAAAAGACTTGCTCCAAGCAAGACAATCCTGAACATTAAATTTTCAAAACCTCAACTCGAGGCTGATTTCTGGGAAGTTGGTTCTATCTTCCTTACAAACAAGGTTAACTGCTCTTAAGTTCATCAAAAACTGTTATATCATATTTTTAATCAAGTCAAGGTCTACTTATAAAAGTGTTGTGCTTAAATATATAGGCAAATCCCTGTTGATCTATCTACTAACTTAAGAGCAAACCTAGAACTTGAGATGAGATTACTTAATTCAGTAATTGCCATTTAGAGCAATTCAGTGTATTTGAATATTGTAATTCTAGAATTCATTTATGAGGAAAAATATGAATAAAATACTTTCCAAAACCTAACAATGTTTGAAGAGTATTTACCTCACAGGACACAAGCTGCCTTTGTAGTTTTATTAAGTAAATTAAAACTGGTTAGCTCATCAGCCTTCAAATCCAGTTGAAGCACAGATCTTAAGGTGTCCCTCAGTGAGTCTGAAATGATATGAAATTGATAGGGGCTGCCTAAAACACAGCAGAGGGCAAGACTGCTACTCGCAGGAGACATGAAGAAGTGGGTTGTCAGAAACAAGAAGCTCAGTAAAGGCAAATCCTAAATTCTGCATTTGGGACAGATGTATTTCATGCAGCAGCACAAGCTGGGTACTAAAGGATAGCTTTGCTACAAGGAAATACAGCCCTAGTGAATGAGGTGAGCAGGAATCGGAAGAAGCAGAAGCAAATGCCAACTGCATCTGTGGATGTGAGAGTCTAGAGAGCAGTCTAAGGTGATCATTGCTCTCTATTCAGTAACAGTGAGACCACATCTTCAATATGCCCAGTCTGGGACTCTCAAGTACGAGACAGACATAGACTGTTTTGGAGTGAGTCTGGTAGAGGGTCGTGGGACTGCCAAGTGGCTACAGCAAGGGAAGGTCAAGAGAGGTTGGCTGGCCAGTTTTAGAAACAGTTCTTCCTGCTGTCTTCAAATACCTCACAGAAGGGTAGAGAGGAGACAAAGCCACACCCCTCCTAGAGATGTGCAGAGACAGGATAAGAGGCAATGGACACAAGACAAAGGAAATGTTGATTTAGCATTAGGGGGAAAGAGCTGAAAGAGCTGGAAGTCAAACTGTAAAACTGATTGCTAGAAGAGGCTGTGAACTTCCATCCATGGAAATATTTTAAACCTGGACTGAGAACCTCAACTAAATGGCTTCTGGTTTGAGCAGAAGGTTGAACTAGAAGAGCTTCAGAGGACCCCCCCCCTTTCCAACATCAAACATTCTATGATTCTGTGCTTTTAACCTCAGTTCAAAAGTGCTATGGAAACAACCGCTAACTTGGTCAGTTCCGAGTTAAACATTCATAAAGTATAGTTCAGACTTAACACAAGTGTTCAAATATTTTTGTCAACAGTATTCCTCAGTTATACAAAGTCTTACAAGTTTAACTGGATCTAAGGCAGTATGAACTAACAAAAAATTAAATCTCCTCAGAGCAAGCTTTGGTTTTATATGTGGAGTATTTCACAGGACAGGCTGTCACCAGTTTAAACAGGCCCTCACTACTTTATTTTTTTCAATGTATGAATAAGCTTGAACAGGACAATTTTAATATCTAGAACTAAGCATCCTCCCACTTAAAATCTGCAAAGATCACAGAATCATAGAATTTTTTCAGTTGGAAAAGACCTCTAAGATCATTGAGTCCAACCATGGAAATGATGGAGATGGTAAGAAAACATTGAGGAACAGGTATCTGTCTTTCCTCCTTAAAAACTTAGCACTAACTCATTCCAGAATAGACATTTGTGTGTTCAGACATTCATGCATGCACTATACATTTCCTTTTTTATTTAATGTGAAATCAAAGGGATTCATTTAATCACCTATTCATTAACCCCAGCCAGGAACTAAGCACCTGACAGCCACCCACTCACTCACTCCTCCCCAGTGGGACTGGGGTGAGAGTCATAAGGGTATAAAAGTGAGAAACCCAATGGGTTGAGATAAAGGCAGGTTAATAGGGAAAGCAAAAGCTGTGCACACGAGCAAGCAAAACGAAATTCACCACTTCTCACCAGCAAGCAGGTGTTCAAAGCCAACTCCAGGAAAGCAGGGCTCCATCACACATTCTGGTTATGTGGAAAGAAAAAGAGCATCACTCTAAAATTCCCCCCCTTCCTACTCATTGGCAGGGTGGTGTGAGAAGCAGAAAAGGCCTTGACTTCACATCCACTGCTCAGCAGTAACTAAATTGTGCCAGAATTACCAACACTTTTCCATACAAATCCAAAACACAATTCCATAGCAGCTACTAAGAAGAAAATTATTCCAGCAAAACCCAGTAGAAAGGCACGCAGACAACTTTGCTAACATGCAAATTCAATGGCTAAGGTACTTGGTTTCTTCTTTAAATTTAGGCTTCAGGTTTCAATGGCATTAGGCAGCTAACAAGAAAAGCAAGAGGAAAACACTACTAGCCTCCACAGAGCTCTTTACTGGCCTCACTTTCTTTCCCCACAATAGCAAGCAAGAGAAGGAGAAAGATGAAAGCCCAGAGTTTGGGTATCATTTTAGAAGTATTCAAATGCAGAGAAGCCAAATGATCACACCTCAACTGTACACATCTCTTGCAACTCCTGCTTCACTTCCCAAATATACTGGGTTTAAAACAGAGCAGACTGCAGTTTTGATAACATCTGCTACAACAAATAACAAAAAAAAAGAAAAGAGTGTGAAGTCTGATGAATGTTTAAACAGAACATTTTTTATGGATCAGCTAAATCTTTTCTGCTTTTTAATTAAAAGTAAAGAAAATGGAACTTAATTATCCTGTAAAGATTAGCTTGTGGGCATCTTCCTGTAAATTACTTCTAATTGAAAGCAAATTGTCAAGTGACATTCAAAGTACTGTCCTTTAAAACACAGCTGTTCTATTGCTGATTTCAGTACATTACAGTGCTTTCTTGTTACAGTAAGGCATATTTGAATATTTTAACAATTTGACTGGTTTTGTATGGATTTCCATTTAGTATATCTTAATCACATTCCCTCCTCCCCAAATTGGAAGAAATATTAGCTACCTTATTGTACCAAATATCCTGAAGTAATTTCTCTTTGCCTTTCATTTCGAAGCTTATCAGTTAACCACTGATTAGCACAAGGCATGGGTAACCAACCAGTTCCAGCTGGTAGCCTGCTACCCAGTTTTCTAGCTAGAGCACTTCTTTCCTGCCATGAGCCAATCTCCTTGCAAAAACATCGTAAATATTTCAAATCATTTCAAGTAGGTCTATTTTATCAACTGCAAACTCACACTTAACATGCTCTTTCCTGTAGTTATTTACAAATTTATAAATTCTTGTGACAATTTCTGATACACTTTCACAGCAGATCTTTAATACTCAGAGCAAGATCAAACTATAGATATTAATGTAATTTTATCAGATAGATTCAGTCGTTTCGATAAAGCACTTCAAAGTGACATCGTTTCACTTGGAACTGCAACCTCAACCTTAAACTCTGTTACTTTCTTTTATTAAATCTTCCTTGAAAAGACAAGATTCCATTTGGATGGATTAGATTTCAGCCTTCCCCTTGCACGTGCTCATCTACTCCAGGAAAAAAGTCAATTTATCACACAACCATAAACACAGCCAAAAATCAGCAGAGGTGAATTTCTCATTTCTACAAAAATTAGTGTAACATTTGGCACTTCTACTGTGATCAAGCCCTATGGTCTTCAAGATTTACACATTTCTCTGTGGCAGTGAAAACAGATTCTTAACACTTTGCTATACAAAGCATAATGCTTTTACTGCATTAGTCTTGAAAAGCATGTCTACATCTGAACAGGAGTGGCTCACGAATGCTGCCTGGACACACTTGGTTTAGGTGGTAAGAAGTACTGGTTGTGTATTAGAGCTGTGACACAGGACCAGACGCACAGTTTGCAAGCACAGGGATGATGGTGAGCTTCAATCATCAGATGAGGAAAAGGGTGAGCTGGAAGGGAGTGCTCAGGATATCACTTGGTTTTTCTCAGAACCAGCTGCACATGCAGTTTAGACATTTTTTTAAGGAAACATACCATTGGGGACCCACTGCTTATGAACCACTCACAAGCACTTCCCCTCCTCTTTTTATCTCCAGCATGTACAATACATGCCTTGTGGCTTTCTGCCAAATTTAGTCTAGCGTGTGCTTCAAAGGATAAATGTTTGCCACATTAGAGTGGTATTTATAAACATGTGCTGCCATGGTTGGATTTGGATGAAGTGCTCATTTGTTTTATTTTAGTATAGAGTTGTAAATATTACTCCATACTAACAAGCAAAGTTTAAAAGCATGGTTGTGATACAAACTTTAATTCCATCTGAATTTAGTGTCTTTGGTTTCCTGTCAGGTTCAACACACAAGGCCTTGAGTGACCTGTACTAGTGGGAGGTGTCCCTGCCTATGGCAGGGGGTTGGAACTGGATGATCCTTGAGGTCCCTTCCAACCTTCCAATTCTATGATTCTATATTTGAACAAATTAGTAAAAATAATACAAGTGCAACTTAATTTTTATCTTGGTTTCCACTCCCAATGTTTGAGGTGTTGGGTTTTTTCCCCCTCCTATAAGCAGGAAATATTTAGGAAACAAAAATAATCTTCCATTATGTCTTCAAGACAATTAGATACCTAGTTATTTACATTTATTGTAGAAGTTAGAGAGATTATACTATTCCTGCATAAAATACACTCTGAGACATAAAGAGCAACCAGTATACTCTTAAAAGCAGTGGGGTTCAATCTCATCTTCAGATTGTACTGTAAGTAGATCCCAGCTAATGTCGTATGGCTGGTGTCAGCCGTAAGAACACAGCTCATGTCCTCACCATCATTAGGCACTGTAAGCACTGCAGCAGTCACCTAGCACATGAGGATGAAGAACTATCAATTACCTGCTCTCTGAGGTTCAGTTTCAAAATCTGTAACACCGAAAGGCAGACTAGCAGTGGTTCTCCTCATGTGCTCTGAAAACCAGTGCAAATCCAACCCAATGGAAATTTAAGTAGGACATTTAGTATCTTAGTTAAACTGGAACACCAGGACAGTTCATTTTTTGCCACAAGGCTCTTTACTGCCTCTGATAGCCTGAAGGAAACACACGCGCTACCCAGGTATGCTTCAGCAGTGTCACTAATAACATCTACAGGATATGCCAGCAGACTTCTCTGCAGGTTACAGCATCTATCAGGAGATATGCAGCAGAGAGTACTGAGGCTGAATCTACCTATCATTTAACATCACCACTCCACTAACAAATTCTTGAGATCACCTCAACTTGATATGCCTTTCTGACACACCTACTCCAACATGACTTTCCCCTTTTCCAACATGTTATGAACGACAGCACAACCAGCGCAGTGTACTGGAAGTGCAGACAAGGAGAAGCAGAGGCCTAACTTAGTTACCACAATGATCTGTTTGTCATGGTTTCATTTACAAATGGTTGGTCTCTCTTCTGCATAATCCTTTGGCAAGACAGCTAGGTATTAATTGTCTTCTGACACACATTATGAAAAGAACACAGGAGACTGAGAACTCACGTTAAAGGAACAGGGGTCCACCAATGGTCAAAAGCTGCACAGCAACCTTGCATGCAAGTGGTGCCCTGAGAAGCTGGGTACATCCTGGAAATCCTTCAGGAATTTTTTCACATAAATTACAATTAACACAGGATTTAAATTTAAGTTCTTCCTGATAAGCCAGAACCATTTTACCCTCACTATTTAAACTTCTCTTCCTTCATGGAAAAATGAAAACAAAAGTTTTCAAGGATTTTAAGTAGAATTCAAACTTTAGACTGCAGACTCACATGACAATTTTGTCTATAAACAAATCATACCAGATTTACTCTTCTTTTTGGCTATTATCTACAGGGCCATCAGTAATTCACACAGCACAGCCAAATAAATGTACGCTCCTCAGGAGCCCTCATTCACTGCAGGAGTAACAAACAGGCACAGTTGTTTCCCAGTACCTGAAAGAGTCCCACAGGAAGGCTGCAGAGGGACTTTTCATAAGGGTGTCCAGCAACAGGACAAGGGGGGATAGTTTGAAGCTGAGGTTTAGACTAGATCTTAGGAAGAAGTTCTTCAGCCCAAGGATGGTGAGACTCTGGAATAGGCTGCCCAGGGAGGCTGTGGATGCCTCCTTCCTGGGGGTGTTCAAGGCCAGGTTGGATGAGGCCAACTTGGATGGGGTGCCCCTGCCCATGGTAGGGAGGTTGGAGAAGATGGTATTTAAAGTCCCTCCCAACCTAAGCAATTCTATGGTTTTCTAATATTCCACACCAAGCACTGCCCCCTTCCTTCTCACTGAAGATTACAACTTTCTGGTTATTTCTTCACTTTTCTCATGAAATTCTTTAGTACAGATATAAATGCATCTGTAGAAATATTACTCATTCTATGACTATTTTACAGTCATTATTCTTCTACATTACTTGAATTACAGCTATTGTAGGAACATTAACAGACTTACCAAATCTTTTTTCTTTTTATGTTTACTTTCAATACCTGGAAACCAGGATTCTTTGAGCTATTACACTATTTCCTGAATAGCACCAAGTTATATCACTTGGTGTGGAAAAGAGGACTATCATTAGATATGAACAGGTGACCACCAGCTTGAACATGTCATGAGTCCCATAAACCAAGATGCAGGTTCTGTCTTATGAGGTACAACAGACTTTGCCATACAGTTCTCCCATCCACTGCTCGCAATTCAGTGAAAGAAATGACTGAGCCCTTAGATCTCCGCAGGAAGCAGCAGATTTAGAAAAGGCAGATCTAAAATATTCTTCACAGTTCCTCCTATCCAGACATCAAAACCACAGAAATCACAAGAAACAACATAGAGCTCCTAGAATGTGAAGTAGGTCATTTCTCAATGAAATCTACAAGTGTCGTAGTTTCCATAAACAAAAGGTAGAGCTTCTAACCAAGAACTTTCCTATCTGGATTTGATCTTCCAGACAGTATTTTTGGTATACTAATCCTGCCTAAGACAGTATCACAGCACTAAGGAATGTGCAAGTCTTAAATGTCTCTTTTCATGAACTCCAGATCATTGAAATCCCTGCTGTCATATTTTAAAACAAAGCACTGATAGACAATTTCACCTATAATTCTGCTTCTGAAAGAAAAGGAAGTCTCTGCATCAGAGCACATCTATTGCAAACTGGCATTCCTCATATGATTAGGGTATCAGTGTTAGCAAATAGAACTAGCCAAAATTCTACAGTAGTGCAATAAGACAGAGGGGGTAGCAATCCACCCCTTCCCAAATCAATCTCAAAAAAAAAATCAGTAAGAAATAGAAGATCTTACAACTTTTCTGAGTTTCTTCAGATTAGTCTGTCTGGAATCCTCTCAATATTAATGACCTTCCACATCAGCACACACACAAACACAGGCACACTGTTCCAAACACATCTGGATGTGTCCAATTCCAACACATCTAAATTTCTGGACTTGAAAAAAATCAAGGATAAAATACTGGTGATGCACAAAGATGAGCACTTACTGACTCCTTATCCTAAAGGAGTTAATGAGAAGATGCTTCCCTTTGTGGCTTCATGCAAATGAGAAATTGAATATTTGGGCAAAATTTTAATTTTAATTGGAATTATTCAATACATTCCAGCTTTACATATGCAAGGGGGGGAAAAAAAATTGTGAATTCTTTTTGAGCTGAAATATCTGGCTCTTGTTCAAATTTTTTTTTGAAAAAACACAAAACGGAAGCACTTCTAAAACATAGATGAGTAACATTTTTCATCTGACTGCTATTCATGTGGTGAATACAGATAAAAGATAGATTTCTTATTATGATACTTAAGCTTTCACTCCTGTTTCAAAATTGAAAGGAAGTCATGTCACATGCTAGTACCTCTGGTATTTAATGACTGGCTGCATCCTGATATTTCCATCATTATTAGGTGCCCATCACAATGCAAAGCAGTGCAAACTACTGATTTCTTTGGGAAGTTACCCTCTTTGCTACAGAAGAACAAAAAAAACCCCAAACCCTCAAATATGATCTCCAGAGAATAAAAATGTATTGACACAATTTTTTTTTTCATTTCTATGTAAGTTTTGGGCATTCTTTTTAACATGATTCACAACGTCAGGATCCTCCCCTCCCTGTAAAAAGTTAGCATAATGAATTCTGAGATAGCATTAAATGCAAATTTCAACTGGATGGGTAGAGATAATCTGAAATTCAGATTATCCTTCAGAAACTCATCCATTCTATGGAACTCTGCAACATATCTTTACAGGAGATTTCTAACCAAGAAGCTCTTACAGACATTTTCACATCCACTCCTACACTGTAGTGATTTTGCTGTATCAATCTTCCATGGACAACAGGCATAATAGGTTGCAGTAGAGCACACTCTAAGGTAATTCTCAGGCTTGAATCTGAAACAGAATAAGGACTAGAATCACCTCCATATGGACTGTAGAATCCTACTCTGACTTCCACGTATCACCAAACACTTGTTTTCACTGACCTTGCATTGATCACATCTCTTAGGTACAAAGTAAAATAACTTTTTATCAGCCTAAAACAAAAAAATGTGATCCAAATTCTTCAGTGTCACCTTCCACATAGATACATGTAAGGCATGGGGGAATTACTGAGCATTTGAACACATGAAAAAAAAAAAATATCGAGAAAAAAACCTGAAGAATCTGAGTTACACCTACTTGCTAAGCTACTCTCAGTTGCAGAAATGTGTGTTATTGTCATACCTTTATTACAGACCAGTGTCTGCTTCATGAAAGAAAATGTTTACAAGATCAAGTTGAAATATGTTGTTTATGTTAAATTCTCATAACCTGAGGTAGCTTTTTGTTACATGAATCACTATTTAGGCAGATATTTCCCATACTTTCACCCCCACAGCAAGGCTGTCTTAAATACAAGTTTTCATATGATTGTCTCTCAGACTGCAGTATGGTTACTGGGCTACATGAAGCAAGAGATGCATTCAGCAGTCAAGCCACCAGAAGGGAAAGTCTCCCCTCTTGGAAGAGCTGTTTATACATCCACAGGTGAAATTTGCCTGTGCTCCTCCCAGCAATGCAAAAGCACCAGCGGTTTTGTCACAAAGTGTGAGGGGAGTAAAAGCTACCTCACACAAAGCCACCACCTGTCTGTTCATATTCAACAACAAAGTAACAACTGTGAAATATTTTCTCCAGATGACGCAAACATCATATATTCTGAATTTCTAAGGGTTTCCTATGACTCCTTCCCCTGCCATTTCACACTCTTTTAGCAATTTTGATCTTTAATATCAAGAAGTCACTTCCTTTTGGAAAGATCTTAGGCAGAGGACCTTTAAAAAAAAATCCTTTCGTTTATATGCTTTTTTTCTGACAAAAATTTTCAGGTGTTGTCTTTTTTTTCTCCTTCTACCAAAAGAACAGAAGCAACTGTTTTATTTACCCAGGTTCTTACACAGCATCTTTCAAGACAATTTAAATATGCTTCCAATATTTAAGCAGATAACTGCTACCACAAACATGCTTCCTATTGTCATAAGTAATCACACACAAACTAACATGTAACTAACTTCTCACAAGTCTGAGTTCTATTAAGCTTCCTCTCTGTTCACAAGCACAGCAACTGACAGTTTAAGTAGGACATTTTACTATATAAGGACAGCCTTGGAAAAATAAAGTATTGCTGAGCAATTACACAAACATTCAATAACTCCAAGTTAACATACAACAGTCAAGTGGGAATATACATACAACAGTAAAAAAAAAAAAAAATTAAAAAAGAGAGTTCAAAATTGTTCTCTGTACCTTTCAAGTCTGAAATGCTTGGAGCAGAAGGATCACCTTTGGAAGAAAGAAAAATAAGAAGACAGCTTGCATTCAACACCCCAGCATGTTGTGCTGGGTTCCAGGTATTGAAAATATTTAAAAAGAAAAAAAAAAAAAACCACAAAAAGAAAAAATAAAACAAACCACAATATAAACACACATAAAAAAAAAAAAAAGAACAGCAAAAAAAGCCCAAAACAAAAAAACCATACACACTTCAGAGTTCAACACTGATCTGACTACTAGTCTGATTTTTGGGCGCCTGTTTGCAGATGCGGTAGAGTTATCAATCCGAACAGACACACAATCCGGGTCCAATGTCACTTCTCCTCATTATGTTAATAGTTAATGCATGCAAATGAAAACACTCTAGCAATTTGATTTCTTTGAAGATAGTTTGCATATTGTCTTAGCCATAATGACTGTACACTTCGCTCAGCCTCGATTTATGCAAGGGTAGTTTAGTTCATTTTTATCAGCTCGAGTTCATTTTGGCTGCTACCGGAATGTCTGCGTCTGTTTCTTTTTTACCTTTCACCTAATTACCATTCAGGTACCATAAGCAGATTTTTCATGCTATTGGTGTTTTTCTTAATTAAGAAACAAATGAATTCTCCCTAGCAAAAAAGATGGAACAACAGAATAAGATGCCAGAGGCTGATGTTCTGCTTCTTAATTGAAGCTGCTTCATTGTTAGGGGTCTGTTATGAGGGGGTAGAAGTGTCATGAGTTTTATTCTGAATAGCAGGAAAATAAAAGCATAAACAGTGCTTTTAAAATTACAAATGAAAACGGCAATACCAGTTTTGCCAGCATAACTCAACTAAAATGTTCTCCTTTCCTTCAGGAAAATGAGTTAAGTATAAATTATTCTTCACATCTGGAAAGCCCCAGGTTCTAATCCCAGCCCAGACGGAATCTTTTCTTTTCCCTTTGTCTATTATCTGCACTCTGCTTCTGTGCTCATGTTGTTCAATTAAGAAGGTACCTGAATTTACCGGTGAGAGGAATTTCATTTCTTTTCCTTCACCCTTTCAGCAAAATTAAGTCTCCCTCTCTTCCTTATGCTTCTCCCACCTCTCCCCTCCTCCTCAAATTGTGCTTTCCTGCTTTCATAAAGTGCTAGGTTTTCCCAGGCAATCAAAACATCACCAACACTAGCACTTGTAAAAAAAAAAATCATGACATCCCATGATACCATGGTATGAGAGTCAGGACAATATTCCCTCACTCTAATTTAACAAGACATTTAGAACTTGCAAAGATCAAGGCCTCCTAGGAATGTTCCATCCCTCTTTTAAGAAACAGCCCACATATTAAGGGTCATAGCCCCCTAAACCACAAGGCACAGGAGTAAATGGAGGTTTGAACACAGAGGCTGAGGGATCACTTGGTCCTAGGGTTTGGAACTGTAACACAAGGGCAAACATCAGCCTTAATCACAACACCTTAAATGCAGAGACCACCACTGACATCTTATTTGTAATGAATATACATTAATTGTGTAAAAACTGAAAAATAAATATCTGACAGAGACTTGTGTGAAGTTGAGATTAAATGCTACAGCTCCTTGTGGACACATAATCTCTTTCCACAGGAATTTTAAGAATGTAAGAAGTACAAAATCAGTATCTCACAGCATTCAGAAGAAATTAACTCACTTTTCCATTCAGATACTTTTGTGTTATGCAAAAGAGGAATGGTAGAAAATGGATAAACACTTTTTTTTTTTTTTTTAAACAACAGATCAATTCTGGCCTAATCTACATCACACTGAAGGGAAGAGCTGCACATTGCCTTGAAGAAATACAAACAGGACTGCTCCCAACATGAACTGATCTATAGAAAATCTTTCTGTCTTTTCTCTTGTTTGTTTTTATGCATGGTTTTGGATGTAGAGAGTGTGGAATGTATTTTCTGTTTAATCAATATTACCACACAATGGGTTTTGTCAATAATGATGTTAAATTGATATACCTGTTGATGCAAAGTATGGTAGTGACAGATGTATTTTGAAATGGAAACTATGGAAATGTGAGAGAAGGACTTTTTTCCTCCCACTTCCTTCCTTTGAACATTTGCTGGAGACTGGTTTTTTTCCACTCAGCCAGGGAAAGCTAGATCCAACACACAAAGCAATTTAGCAGTATGCTGATTCTATTTATAAATCTTTGCTTTTTCAAAGAAAAATACTCTAATTTCAGATTTGTTTTTTCCTTCTTAAAATATGCAAAGATGCCAAACATCATGAAGAAAGCGAAAATTCTTTCTTGTTCATTTTTCTACTGATTTCTTATGTGCAATTCCTTAAACTTAACTCTTCTCAGTTCACACCATGTTGAGGGAGAAGAAAAATCAAGCCTACTGTCAGTAGTTTAATTTTAAATAGAGTCATAATCACCATTTAGAAAAAAAAAAAAAGAAAAAAGAAAAAAGAAAAAAAAAAAACTCAAACCAAACAAACAGACCAAAAACCCCTCTGCTGGTAGTCTGTATATAGTAAATAACAAACCTTAGCTCTTCATCGACTGGACTTCCTCTTTCTGTATTTCTGCTGTAGTCTCAACTTCTTTTTTCCCCCTCAACCAGTCTCTGAACTCCTCACATGGTGTCCCTGCCAAATTCTTGGCATTGGAAGTGAGGGGGAAGAGGCCATACCATAAGCGTGTTGATAATGAGGAGATAGAAATAGAAAACCAGCTGGATTGTCCTAATAAAGTATGTCTAGGATTCAGAGACACAACAACTCCCTGTTCAGGTCACTACTCAGCATTTTTAACCGTTTGCATTCCAGCTTGACCTTTCACTGATCTCCATTAAATTATTAAATTAACATTTAAATGAAACTGTACTTGAAAAATCCACTTTGATTTCAATGAAACCTATGACCTGCTTCTGTCTAACTGTATTTTAATTATGTCATTTTCGTCTGAGACATGCAAGTCAGTCCTGAAAGATTTTTTTGCTCATTGTTTTTCTTTTCAACTGTTATCTTAAAAATGCCAATAGTAGCTACTTGATCTTTGTTCTTTTGCTCAAGCATTCCTTGGCCTCTTGGTGCCATTTACAAGCTTTCTTAATCTCTAATGCAGTAAGTTTCTATTTTCTCTTTACATCAGGTATTAAGCATTGCAAATAAAACATGTGCTAATGCACACAAAACCCAGTCACCTTTACTTTACCTGTATCCAATCACCAACAGATTACAATCAAATTATAGTAATGGTTACATCATCACAATCAAAAAGTAGTTTCCCAGCTGTTATGAGACAGTGGTACCACATCTGATGGTACACTAATTTCTCATATGGCTGGCACAAGAAGGCTTAGCCTAATTACTCCATATAGTGATTGCAGGAAGGGCCTCATGACACTACTTTTACATCATTTCTCTCAACTCAGCAAACTATTAGACTTTGGAGTCCCTTTAGCTGTACAGGCAGCCCAGCTATATATGTATCTTTTGGGATCTATTTATTTCTTGTATATGTTTATGAAGAATGTTAACATCAGAGCCCTAGCAATTTCCCCTTGTGCCTGCCTTTTCTTTGTTAGAAAGGTTGACCCAGGCAATTTGTTCTGTCTTTCTTTTTTATTACACTCTATCTCTACAACTAGAAAACTTTTAATGCACAGACTAGTAACGTTAAAAACACTCAAAAAACTCTACAGCATCAGGTACAACAGGTCTCAAAGTTTCTATTCTCTATGCTACCAGCACTTGTCTGATAAATAATTTCTGGTCTCTGGCTTAAAACTTTTGCCAAAAACTGAGTGATTGCTCTTCAAATAGGAAAAATGCAAAGGAAGAAACTCCTGTTACTGAGCAAATGATACAGGAATGTAAGAGAAGTGCATATAAACCTCACACCAAAATGCAATAGCCTGTCTACAAATTCCAGCTACAGATTGCTCTCTATTACTTAGCCAAGAAGACAAAAATCACTCCCCATTAATAGAAGATACATGCCCTTATCATTGCAGCTTGGTACCTTCCTCTTAATACCAGAAAGTACCCATGAAAAATAGGAAAGACCAAATATGTATTATTAAGAAAGTCTTAAGTCTACAGACTATGGTATGTGTTTTTCTATCGCTCTATCAAAATATAATTCCTATAGGAAGGTCACCAATGTTGTATTTCAAACATGAATCTGTTACTCAGTAACAGCTGTTCTATTCCAATGGAGATAAAGTAATTTTCATCAGGTAAGTAACTACCACTAGGTATATGGGATGAACACTCAGTCAAAATGCAAAAATATTTTGTGTCCCTGTGTGTGTATATATATATACACACATATGCAGTTATATGCAGGTTATCACATACATAGCATCTTGCCGTTGCATGAATTTAAAACTCATTTCAATTTCTACATCATTAATGTGCAACACAAAACAGAATTCAAACACTTCACTAGTGAAGTGTTATTTCAAATGGAGAACAGTTAACACAGACTCTCCTCAAGTTCCTCCAGCAAGATGTCTTAGCAATTAAACATCCAAATACAGGTATCAGAGCTGCCTACAACTTTTCTTTACACTCCACATACAAGTGTCATCAAAATGTGAATGCAAAATCCACCATACCTATCTATAATTATGGTTTACAGATTTTCAGTGTTCCTGCATATAGTACAAACAAGTACTATACTTCTTTCTCTGTGCTCTCAAAGGAACAGTCAATTCCTTCTTCATAACATTTCCCTTCTAGGAAGAGATACAACACCCTCCAATTTTATAAGGCTCTTGTTATGTTTAACAGAATTCAAGTCGGAAATGCAATGTAAATAAACAGAATACAATAGCAAACATTCAACATCTTACATCCTAAGGTGTTCTCATGTAAAAGTTAAAGCATAAAATCCAGGATTTTGTGAAATATTTAAAACCAATGAAAGGAAAAGAGGTGATCACATATAGGTAAAATATTGTTCCATGAATAATTTGATTGGAAATAAACTAAGTGTTGTGTGATAGCTGAGTTCCCATCAATACACATTCTTTTCACCAGATCTTAGATTCTGTTTTTCCAAAGGCTGAGAGCAAACATGATCACTCACTTCCACACACAACTTTCTATTCCTGCCAATTTTATCTGCGTCCATCCCTTATAAAGGTAATTTACAGACATTCAAAATCCTTCATTTACAGTTGTGGTTTGTATCACTTCTATTAGCAAAATGATTCATGATCTTCAGAAATGCAGTCTATATCTGCATATCACACACACACTTTCTTTGTAATATTACATTGTTATGCACTCTGGTATATTATAAAATGAGAGTTACATAAAGCAAGTAATTAGGCATATACTGAAGATGTACCACACTCAAGGTGCAAGAAACTCCACACAGGTTGGCACTGGCATTTACTATTTAGGGTTTTTTAAAGAAGAATCTCTTCTGTATAAAAATGACTGGCATCTTAAAAATCTCTCCAAATACAAAACATCTGATACATATTAAAGAGGCACTGGTTCTGGCACAGCAGTTCAAAAATTCCAAAGCAGAAGCCTACTTCCAAGACAAAACTCCACACCATTAGTAGCGCCCTAATTAAAGCAGCACAGCATACTCTAAAGTTCAGAGGTTTCCTTGTAGCTCCTCCTGTTTATGATCTTGCTATAAAGTAAGATTTTAATCTAAAATGAAATATTTCTGCACATCTTTTGGAAGACAGAAAGGAAAATCTTCTAAGAGCTATACTTGGCTAATTTAAGACGCATTAAAATTCAAACTATACAATGCATTGATATTAAACACACATGGAAATGTCCAGTAGAAGGAGGGTAAGAGTATATAGTTCAATGACAGAAATGGACATGAGAGAATGTGGGTGTTGCTCCTGATAGCACTAGTTAGAGCATATTATTAACTCTTATCCTCAAGCACAAATATCTAACAAAAAAAAAAAAGCACAAACAAACAAACAAAAAAAAAAAAAACCCACCCAACCCCAAATCAAACCAAATAAACCCTCCATGGACTGGAAAGCATGGACCAAGGTTGGAAACCTGAAATGTAAGCTCTAATTTATCTGTTACTGAAATGAAGGTAACACTTGCAGGGTTCACATGTTTCAAGGGATCTGTTTAAGATGCAGCATAGAAGAACACTTGAAAATTTAAAAAATAATTACTTCATCATCTCAAGCTAGTTGTTTGTCAGCAATATCTTTAGCTGCAGTATGGGTTTTGTTCAACCAACATCGCATTTTACACTAAAGTGCTGCCATATACTAAGTTACATGCCTTCATTCATGCTAATTCTCCCATACTGAGATACATACATACACGTTTATTTAAGGATCATTTTAATGGATTCTTCAAAAATACATTGGCAGAAATATCTTTCAAGTTCAAATCAGTAGGCAAAACTCTTCCATACATACAGACACGCAAAGCTTTCAATTTAATTTGTGCCTATTTTTAATAGAGATTTTTTTTTTTCCTGGCACAGCCTGTTTTAAAAGATGGTTATTCAAACAATTTCTTGCAAATATGATCTGCTATTGAAGAATCATTTATCAGTTTAACTTTCAGTTCAGCACAGATAATAACAGTGGAGTCTCTAAGAAGATGCCAGATAATACCATCTGCATCTTGCTACTTTTAGTAACGAGAACATCTGTCCACTATGAAATGGTTAAAGACTAGCAAACTGACTGTGAAGCATTTAAAAATGTTTTTCTTACAACAAACCAAAATTTTTTAAATAAATGTGATTAGTCATCACCCAGTATTTTTTATAGATTTGAACATTACTGTAAACAAAATTTGTACCACTGCACGACTCAGTACTTCAGTAAACGCCATTGGGGAAGAACGGTGCGTTTAGATGAACATAAAACTGTACCAAGTTAAATATCTAAAACCAAAACGAACAAACAACAAAAAAAAAAAGTCCAAACTTCAGATATTTTCCTTGATGGCACCACATGTATTTTTAAAACATCTTTCTGTGAATGCAAAAGTGGGTTTTTTTCTGGTTCAGAGAGAAGTATAAAGCAGGTGTTATTCTCTTCTGCTGGTACTGCGTGGTGCAATGTATACCGTGACACAAATGCTCCCGTGACTTGAAACAATTTAAGCATAGCAAGAATAACATTCCAGATGTTTATTCCTTCTCATTTGCTTTATAATGCAAAAGCCATACCTTTGAAGACAAAGCCTTAATTGACATCCAGTGCAGAAAAAAAAACAATTTAGCAAGAATTTGGTAGTGTAAGAATTCCATACCTGAGCTCACCTTCTTTCTCGACAGTGAAAACTTCTGAACCAACCGTCGAAAAATCATGTCAGGCAGATCAGATCAGTTATAGCATCCCCAAAGCACACTTCCACTTAAACAAGATTTCCTAAGCTGCAGGAGTAACCACAAAATTACATAGCCTAGCTGGTCTAAGGAGTAGATTGTTACTCTCCATTTACAATGGCTGATCTTGATTATTTTGGCAACATGACTTTTTTCTGATTCAGCAAACCCAAATCTCCTCTTTGTATAATTAAATGGGTCTCATTTGTATAACTTAAAGACATAGAACTCGTAACAAAGCAGGCTACTGTTTCTGGTCAGGCACAAGTATCACATCTTAAAGGAAAGTCTAATAAAGCTTTCTTCATTTTTATTAAGTATGCAATTACATCTGGAAAAACCTCAGTGTAAGACAGTCAAAAGGAAGAACCAATTATTCTGTGATGCAACATGTTTGTTGAAGAAGCACACCCAAAAGTCTGAATCCTATCTGCAAGCTGTGTGTGGGCTTTTACAACTTACTTCAGACCACTTGTAGTAATGCTGTTAAGAGCTCAGCATAATAACCCAATGAAGCTCAAATGCTAATAGGATGCACCACGATACTAACAAGATGCAAAAAGATCTTAAACACATCCACAACCTTGTCTTAAATCTGCATTCAGAAATACTACTCTAACCCTTGAGTTTTGTGGTTTAAACCTCAAAATGGGTTTATAAAATAGCCAGAATAACATTGTGTGTCTTGAATAAGTCCTTTTATTGTTATTGCTTACATGAAACAGATCCCCAGAGATCAGACAGTAAGAAAACAACCTTTCTTGAAGTATAACTAATCACTGTTCAAATGACCACCAGTTCACCTACACCGATCACTTATTACTGGTAGCACTCCAGGTTATACTACAGGTTCTTTCATACTGCATTCCAGCTATACTATCAGCAATACAGCACCTTGCAGAATTCATCTTACTGATATTAAGCCAGCAGCATTAGCTGAGACCCAACTGTCCTTTGGAGATGTGACCCTTAAAACTCAGAGAAAAGCGATACATTATAAAGGATTTCTAGAGAGTATCAAACTATCCAAAAATCTAAATTCAAATCCGAGCTGTCCAAATTCCAATTCTGTGGCAGTTCTACGCATTTTCATGGCTGCCCTGAAAAATCTTTTTTCATTTGAAAGCTATTATGTCTTGATTTTTATTCTTTTTTTCTTTTTTAATCCTTCTGTTGCTACTACATACAGAGTGCTAATTGTAAATGTGCTCTGAAAAAAAACCTCACGCAGAAAACCCCACTCATGGTAAGGTCGTCGATTGATAAATAATCTCTGGTTCACATAAATGCCCTTCCCATCAATTTATTTTAATGATATTTATGTATACCATGCTAATTGCTCTTAACTTATAGAAAAATACATATTTCTGTATATTAGGTATGATGGCCTACCCTGTCTATAATGGTTCACAGGATAACAATATTTCACAAGCTGCAATTAATTTATGCACAGTGTTTCATTACAGTCCCTCTACATGCACAACCCTCATTGCAGTGAGAAATTTACTGTGAAAACCTTTTTTTTTCTATTTAAAATCAGAATTTTTACAAATCAGATCATGTTTTAAATTGCAAAGTTTTAAGTAAATACAGAAATTAAATGCCAAAACAATAAAACAGAGTTATGCTGTAATACACTTGTCCAAGAGGTATAGTGCCGCTGTTTTGCTTCCCTTCTCTCAGAACTAACAGTCTTATTTTTGTATTAATACTGACCAGATTACTTGGCCTTTCAACAGACCATGAAAAGTTAAGTCCTGCAGCTAAAGAAAAACATAATCCAATACCCCACCTTGTAGGAACCCAGCACTGCTTGACACTGTACAGAAACCGACCTTTTTGTCCTTCAGACTTGCCTACCAGGCCCCATCTTCTATCGCAAAAGCCAAATCATCTGATCCCAAACTAACTGTCAACTGCTTGTGATGGTGGGGAAGCCAGACATCAATCAATCAGTTTTTATCAGAGCCACTCTTCGTTTTTCTGTTGTGCTCATCTTATCATCTGACCCAGTTGTAGCCCTGACTTCAGAAGCTTAAGTAACTTGATGACAAAATATGCGTCTGTTTGTCCAAGATGCACATTGTTAAGGAGTGCACTTGTATTTTTAGCAACCAGCTAATATTTTTTTCCCAGATAAACTGTCAAATATTTGAGATTTTTCTCAGTTCTTAATTTTTTTGTGTTCACTGAAATACAATAATGCATTTCTGGAATGACTATCAGGTATGTTTTTATTTTGTTTTTTTTACTAGAAATATAGATGCATTTTCATGCAAAAATCCAGCAGTTTCCATATAAACTGAAGGTATTTGCAAGCCAAGGGCCTCTCACAGGCACTCCATCCTATTCACATGCACAATGCCATTCAACTGTACTCCACATATTGCTAAGTATGAATATGGATTACTGACACACTAAAACTACCCAGAGCCACACTACTTCTGTGGACATAACAGATTTCTCCTTCTGCATCTTACAAAACTAGAGCATTTTTGTCTGCACTCCTTCTGAAATGGATGAAGCACAATTAGCAGGCAACACTCAAATACCAATCTGAATTAAAGCTTTCCAAAACGAGGTTACTGCTTCCAAAAGTCATTTCATATATGTTTATTTACTGAAGACTGCAACTTTGGAAGGTGGGAAGGAGTGAAGGCAATTATAAAAAACAAAACTACAAACCAAAACCAAAAACCATACAACCTACAGCAACTTAGGCTTTGATTACTTTACCATGGTATGGTCTTCCTGGTTTCATGACTCTGTTCCAGTTTGATGCATCAGTCACAGATGGTTCATTCACTTTGTGTAGAGCTGCCTAAATTGTATTATCAAAATCCTTGCTGTACTTCAAAACTTCTCAGAGAAGGAATTTTTCTTGCTACCTAATGTGAGGCCTGAATTTGAAAGTGAAAAGCAAAGACAAAATCTAAGGGTCTATACAATATATGCCTAATTTCAAGTAGGTCTGAGAATTATTTTTCAAGGTATCTTATAAACAGTGACCTTCATTTGATAACAGAAATATAACCAAGGATTAAATTGCAGGATTGTAACAATGACTCCAATTACAGGTGTAAAACACGGCACTTCCTTTGAGGTTTGTGATGCAGCTATAAAAGTAAAAGTAGTATTACCCTCTGCAGATTTTCTTCTCGGTCTAAAATAACACCTTCATGTATCACCAGAATAGGTATTTCAGAGATTGTTTCACTTCAGCAGAGAGAATCTTTACAATAGACACACGAAAATGCACCTCTCTGTATTTGGGTCTACGAGGAGTTTCTTTTTTCACACTGCAATTCATTCTGTTCTCGTTTAAAATCACTTTTCAAAAATAACTGCCCCTGTGTTTAAATAGCAATTACATTCTTCTGTATCACTCTAGCATTTTTGCTGCAAAAATATGTAGTCTTTTATTTCTCATAGATAATACACAAAGGAACATACATGGCGCAGGGAGCAAAATCCAAACCAGGGAATTCCTTTGAGCATAATGAAAACATTTCCTTCAACCCTAGTCCATATTCTACTCCACACTCTAATTTTACACACACCAAAGCATTACATCCCATTTGCGGTTGTGTGTATTTTTTAAGCTCCCATCCTCTAAATGTTTGCAGATTCATTTGAAGTATTACCATCAACAGGACTGCTTCTATGAATGAAGTTAAAAGAGTGTGTTCCCCACATTTCTCATACAACATTTCTATACCTTCCAAAAAAGGGTTAGACAGGTAAGAAACCCTGTAACGGCAGGGTGGTGGGATATCTTTTAGTACTCTATGGCAGCTGGTATTAATATCTTATTATTTGGAAAGGATAAATGCAAAAGTGTCCAGATTCAGGAAGAATTTTATTGTTCTCTGCTATGCTAAATCTAAGGTAAACAAACCAAGTACAGTAAAAGCAGCATGCGACATGCAGGTCTATCAGCTCATCACTGACTGAAAGCTTCAGGCCTAGTTGCCTGGAAGAATAGAGCAGTATCACTCAAACTCATCCAGGGGAGTGCAAAAAGTAAGGTATGGGAAGAGTTTATAAGGAGATGTCAGAGTAACTCACTAACTCCTGAACTATTGCTATTTTCAATTGTCTGTTACTAAATTGTATTCACTGGGCAAACCTGCCGAAAATTATTAAACCTGGATTACAGAAATTCTATCAAACAATACAGTAGTGCCCATAAAATAAGGAAAGTAAAGCTCACACTCTGGTTTTTATTTACACGCTTGCAGTTAAGAAATTGCACCATACGAAGACTGGAGAGACGAATAAGCCTTGCACCAAATCAGCTCAAAAATATAAAAGGTTTTTGAGGATTACTAATAAAAACAGCATCTCACTCCCTGAATGTTTTAAAACCCTAGCTAATTCTTCACAACATTAACAATATTACCATTTACCAAAAGGATGATGAGGTTACATAATGCCCTTTCTCAACATAGGAAATATAGGGCAGATGAAAATGCAAAGATAGATAGAAAATAAGAGAATTTATTCAATGTCTGTAAGAAGACAGAAATATTTTTTTATTCCAATATTTTTAACCTATACAAATTCTTTTTATAGCCACGATTAAACAAAGAGTAACAGGAGCTACTAAATGCAACTGAAGATTGTACACATTTAGATCAAACTAAAAACCTATTTTCTTTTTTGAAAAAGAAAAAAAAAATGTACTGTGACAACTGCCTGCATCTGCTACCAACTCATGATGGCATTACCCTTTCAAAGCATTAGATAAAACTGAATAATCAATAAGAAATGTCAATACCTCGAAGTGATTCCTCCTGCACTGTACACTTTATGCAAGGGTTTGGATTTTGTTTGGTTGGAGCTTTTTCTTTTTTGTATTTTTTTTTTTTTTACATTGAAGAACTCTTCTTCAATGTACCAAATTGTTCTTACTACATTTGGTATTTCCCAAACCAGTGTTTATCTGTGTTAGTAAGACACAAACTTTTTGTGACTTCACACTCTAGGAATGAAAACAATTACTGTCTAGCCAATGACTAGGAGGCAAGTACATTGATACCCTTAATGTGTGTCTCAAATACAACATGTCCTAAAGAACTATCAAACAAATAAATACACACATACATCTACAAACCACGGGGTAAAGAAGATGCACTTGTTCAGAGCAAAACTTCTGCCTGTTGTAACTGTTAAGTCTTCAAAGCCTTCACAAGATTTAAACACACTATGACTATAGGTCTAAGATGCACTGTCTAAAATGAGGAGTTTTAAGTAGCTCTTAAAAATACAGCAAAAAGGAACCGTAACATGGTAAAACAGCATTATCAGTCTTGGACCCTGAAATAAGTGTATCAACTTATAAATCTCAAAAATAACTGTAACCAGACTGGAACATTCAGATTTTTCATGATGCCTACTTGCCATCAATTCAGAAGTGAACTGGCACTATTTCTCTAGAGTCCTCAAGCACTTATTTGCAAACTGCAGAATAAAATATGCCCTTTCCACTGACTCTATTCCATTCCTGCGTTCATTCTATACTTTAACTAAGTGAAAGAAAGCCTAACCATACATTTCATGAGAGAAGTAATAGTGCTGCATGAAGACTGCAGAATTTCCATACTTTCACTTTAGAACTCATTTGTTCCATGCACAAATGACTAAACTGTAAATAATCCTGACTACACAATTCTCCTCCACCATTGTGTCATCTCAAAAAGACAATCCGACAGCAACGGTAATGACACCCTCTCAGACAAGCCTGTGGGCATTAATATTTAAATCTTACCTATCCCCTGTGATTGGAATTCAGCCTCTATTCACAAACAAAAACTAAATCAATGTTCTTAGAGTTCAAACTAGATCCCTAAACAGTTTGCCACTCTCCATGCACAGATAAGATAAACTTTCTTTGACCCAAGAGATGAAGTTGCCATGACGATCAGAGAGTCCACTTTCTATATTGATATTTTGCTGATGTAACAACAAATAGAACCAGATCCTAGGGCTGATAATGGTGATTAATTAATACTAATATTGATCCCTACAAGCAAGAGACAAGGCTATTAACTTGAAGCCTGAAAAGTCAATTGTTACCTGTGGCACAGATACTAGCAGCTGATTTTGAAACATAATAAACAAATGTGCTATCTTTATGCTAATACCTTTGGAAAGGTGCATCCCTTTCTCAAGTACATCAACTTCACAATTCAAATCTATTATTTTCATTAAATCTTTTGATTTGCATCCGAAGAAAAGAAATGAACTTTGAGAGTTCCAACAGAGGCTATGCAAAATGCTACAAACTGTTTACTTCTGCAACATGAACTACCAAAAGCACTCTCGAAGACTGCAGTGAGAAGGAAGGTGACAAAGACTTTTTTTTAAGAATACAAAACATACAAGGCACAGGATTTTTCATAAAAATTGCAAACGCACATTTATCTAGTAGGAAGCCTATTTGCTCCCCCATTTAAATAGAGAAAAGTAATAAAAACCCACAGGTAAAAGCCTCACTGTGGAGATAACATCCTCAAAGGCATATCAAAGAGCAGAACTAGCTTCACCTACCATTTAATCTACAGGCTATATTTAAATTAACTGCAATTGTACCTTGGTGTTAAGAGTGACTGCCCACAAACTACATTTCAGACATGCACACTACCAAAACACCTCACCGGAAATCTCAGAGATTCTTTTTTCACCCTCTTTAGGAACATATTTTAAATATCACAAAAGTCCTACTTGCGCAATACCACAGGAAAAAAAAGTCCCTGTTGTTTTAAAAAAGAACCACCTTGTCCACCTTGTATTTGCTCTGGTCACCTTACCAAGCAAAGCACAGCAATTCTATCTGACATAAGAAATGGTGTCCTAATTCAAAATCGGCTTCTGCTAGTGCACTGCATGACTTTACACCAAGTTTGCTTATTAGTGCACGACCTCTGTAGCACTCATTAAGTATATTTAACGCTTAATGAAAATAATTTGCACTACTGATAGTTTGCTTTCTTCCTCATTCCATTAAATGGAGCTCTATATGAATCTTTAAATTGGTTATTATACAGCCAGGAAAAAAACAGGAACTAGTAGATAGCAGAATAAAATATTTTTTAATAATTGCATTATTTTCCCTTTCAGTTGAATCTCTTACAAATATTTACATTTCTACTAACACATGACCACAAACACATATGCTGTTTTCACAGACGGTGTGAGTATCCTGCAACATAAAGATCAATTGCTTGCAATGAATTAATACTCGGCCTCAGAAAACTAAAAACCATCATTTATGATTCATACTCAAGAGGTACAGGCAGCTGCTTACCTAGTGCTCTGCTTTGATTAAACTGAAAGCACTGTAAGTGCCTTTAATGTGCTACAGTGCAATTTAAAGGAGAGTACAAAGTGAAACTGTCAGAAAAGAAAAATGCCTATTTTCAGAAAAGATAAAGGGAGAAAATACTTCATTTCCTATCCCACGTAAGCAACGAAACATGTTAAAGCTAGCCGTAGGTTGTATTCTACATTCATTTGGAATTTCCTAGGGGAGGGGAAGAAAAAGAAGAGATTCTCACCTCTCGATTTTGTTTCTAAACCAAACACCTACACAGGAACCTCCTGGATCTCAAGGAAAATGCATCAATGTGCCTGTACTGTTGCTTCTATTAAACTCACAAAACTCCACAGAATGATTTATAAGCCTCCGATTAGGAGGTTTTCCTACACATTTCCAAATTTAGTAGCTTTTCCTACCAATTTCCAGTAATTTAAAATATTTTTCCTTGTTATTTCACATGGATCCCATTCCTGGGGGGGGGGGGGGGAAGCAAAAGCACTACTGGGAAAATGGTGTTGTATCCCTTTTCTTAACTATTAATAGCAACTGCAAAACTTCTATAAGCAGTGATTTTTTTTTTTGTGAATTTACTCTTTGTTTCAATAGTTTATCATTGTTGGAATTACTTATATTTTTAATTGCACATTAGTCATTATAGACTCTAAAGAAATAAAATAAAACAAAAAAATAAGATGAGATAAGGAAATAAACTTTTGTAATAGATGCCTTGTCGGGTAAGATCACCAAGAATCTCATAATGGCAAACAACCTTCACCAAGTTATTCTCACATAAACATTATTTTAAAGGCAACAAGTAAAGGATCATCTTTCCAGCACAGAAAAAATATTTTGCCTCTTAAGAAGACAAATTTGGTTTTATGTATGGCATTCAAAATAAAGTCAGAGTTTATGTGAGCTGGCATTGTACTAAAGATTACTCTTCCTCAGTAATAAAACTGTTTAATGCAGATCACGGGCAGTGGAGGACATGAAAAATTTAAAAATAGGTATTTTCACTACCTGCTTGAAATTTATTCTGCTGTCAAAAGTGAAACTCAAGACAATATAGAAATGTAGAAAAGAAGGTTATTGCCTAATATTAGCCCCTGTTGTTATTTGTAAAACAGCATTTAGATTTAAAAAGACACACACAAAGTATCAAAAAAAGGATAAAAAGTAAATATGGAAGAAAGCAACCTAATAAAGTGTAAGGTGAGACCTTAAGCGTTCAGATGATGTTAAGGTTTTCCTTTGAAAGTCTTACACATCACAAAGCGTCCAAATCAGGTTGGGATATGAGTTAAATGGTGGACAGGCAATCTCTTCATTGAAAATTAACTTCTTGAAGAGAGGCTGAGATGATTAACTGCAGCCCGACCTCTCCTTGGCATCAACATTTTACTTACAAAACATTTATGTAGCTTATGTAATTTCAAGTTCCAATACTCATTAGTGTTCTTTCCCTTCCTAACACAGGATTCAAGGCCACTTTGTGCTGAACGTTCTTCCCACTACACTACATAAAATTACATATCAATCCCAAAGTTGTGTAAGTAACTATTCCATTAACGCTTGGGAAAAATGTTCTTTGTATGACATGACCCCAGAGAATGAAAAAAAAATAAAGTCCTTTACGAATTCCTTCAAATACTTAGGCAACAAAGCAACATTTTACAAATAAATTAATACAAACATTTCAGCAATTCAACTCTCCCCCATCTATAAACCATTGTTTTCAAGTGGCACTGAAGTTGGGGATGTGCAGGTCAGTAAACACATTACCAGGCTACAGACAACTCTACGAAGAACAAGAAAATAAGCAATAAAACTGCACACACAACACATTCACTAATCATAAAGAAATACACTGGAGGGGGAAAAAAATTAAAAATCGTCATTTCTGTCATAAATTTTGCAGCGCAGCCACAGAATGGAGAACAATCTGGGCAATTTATTGGCATATTGGCAGGAGGTGATAAGGCTAAAAACAACAACAGCTAGCAGCTGGTGCAGTGAGATGGGCTGATAACATTGATATGGGTCTCCCATACAAAACACCTCCTAGCCTATCAGTGCTTTTTATCAAACCAGGATTACAATAATAGCTCATGAGAGAGGGGGTTTTGGTAGGTTTTCTTGGTTGGTTGTTGGGATTTTTCTTTTTTTTGAGGAGGAAAGGAGAGGGAAAAAAAATTACAGACCTGGAAAGAAAGAAAAAAAAAAAAAAAGAAGAAAAACCCTGAATTTTTTTTGGGACAAAACATTGGGGCAAAATACATAATTTATCACTGTATTATCAGGAAATCCAGGCAGTCTAATCAAGGAGCACTGAGTGACTATTTTTTGCCTTATCATCCAAAGTGGTGGAAACGGAGAAGGAATTATCAGGCTTCTGCAGATTGCTGGGCTGGAATTTTAATGGTAATAATCGGGTTTCTGATGGTATATCTTCTCCGCTTATCTTTCCCATTATCTCCCCTTATCTGGCCAGTCATCAGAGCAAATTAATGGTGCTCTTTCAGCGTCGCCTTTTTATCGCTGCCCAGAGAGCACCCAAGGGGAAAGAATAAGCAAAATATTAAAATACTGCATAAATCACAATTTTAGATAGCAGGGAACTGTATGCAGTAAAAGAAAAAAAAAAAACAAAAAAAAAAACCTGTGCCCAACAACCTTTTTGTCCTTTAAATTGACTGTCTTCAGAGTTTCCAGTGTAAGATGACTTCTTGCTTGTCATAGAGCTTCTAAATTGTGCATGCTTTAGCAGCAATACTTTGTTTTATTTGCAGACTGGAGAGTTTGCAAACTTAAAAGCAGCGGTCTTGTCTTGCCACTCATCATTCCGCTATTTTTACTGGATACTTTATGACCAGCATTTTCCAGACCTGATGTTTTGAAAGTTGACTTATTTATGCCTGAAGCATTACATGGGTTAAATATGAGGCTCTAAAAACACGTGAATAAAGACTGCACTGTATCAGAACAAAACTTCTTCATTCGATAAATACCACTTTCGGCTGGTTAAACCACCACAGAAAACCCTACAGTGGACACTAACTGATCTGAAACAGAATTACTTTACAGCTACACCAAAGAATTCCCCACTGACACCTCCAAACCTATCATCTAGAAGTACTAAGGTACATAATTTATTCTCCAACTCCTGCTGACCTTGTTTTACTTCTAGTTTCAGTGCAAATTTAAATATACTCCAGCAATGAAAAGCATGCAAAGTCTTCTGTAAACACTGTTCAAACAGTTACATGCTCCATAAAAGCACTTTTAATGTATTTGCATTGTTACATAAATTGAAAACATACAAATGCAAACCACTACATTGCACCTGACTGTTGAGATTTATAGTCTTTACCATATTGCACCATACAGAAAAGCCACAGAATGCTTTGTCCCAGTACCTTAAGATCCCTCCAAGTACTTTTCAGTGATTGTGAGGAAGATAGTTAAAGGAAGATGATAAGTATGCAGAACCAAAATCGGATGGTCTTCGTGCCCTATCAATTCACCTTATTTATTAATAATCAGGACTGCGATCACAGACTAGAAAGCCTTCCTAAATAATGTTCATCATCACATCACATAAAATGCACAATTTTGAAGAATGAACTACACCCTTTCAATTTGTATTACTTAAGATAGATATAAGTTTAAAAGCACATGGCATATTTATTTGGGAATACCAACTTCCAAAGTAAGTCAAAGTTTCTTGGATCACAAAATTATATTCATCTTAAAAATGTGTCACAAAGTTCCAATCGGTTTTTTAGGCTATTTCAGTGAACTGAATCTGAAACCATGATGGTTATTTGCATTTATCAGGTTAAAGACTACAAAGCAGAGATGCTCAGCCAGTACTACTCCCACTCTTTAGTGACCAATCTTATTCGACATGAAGCTCATTTTCTTCTTTATCACTTCGTCAATTCAATACATATTCCATTCGAAGTGGGCTATTAATAAGCATTCTGGAGTCAGCAATCAATAAGGAAAATACTACTGAAAGAGCTCCTCCATGTCCCATAACGGTTACTTTGAACGGAGTTCTGTAATACAGAACATCAGTGAAGATACATCAGATCAGTGGCTCTGATTTTGTAACAAAATTATTTACAGACCCCATTTCGAAACGCCTGACACTTCTGCTAGTCCCGACCGCCAGACCTGTTCGATGATTAGTCTAAAGCACAGAAAAGTTTACTGTAAAGTTAAGACTCAACCGTGTGTGACAGGCAAGAAAAGTGAACTGTGAACGCGATTAGGCACAGTGTCTTTCAATCACAGCCTTCAGGACACCTGTTTCTCCCTACAGAAAGCCGCTCAAAAGCGGTAACCCCCCACCCCGAAAACAGCAAAGGTTAGCGTGCGCTTACGGTGCAGCCGCAAAGCGAGCCCCGGAGGGACGTGGGCGGTCCGCGCCGCAAAGCCAAGCCCGGTGCGGTGCGGTGGGGCAGGCTCCACTGCGGGGGGCCCGCGCCCCAGGGCACGGCGGGGCCCGCAGCGCGAGCTGCGCGACCCATGGGCTCCCCCGCGGCAACTTAGCGTCCTCGCCCCCCGCGCACTTTCTGCGATCCTCTGGGCACTTAACAGCAGCCCAGGCTCGGCACAGCTCTGTTCACACGCGCTAGGCGCAAAAAGTTGCTCAACGGTACGGTGTTCGCAAGCTGCTTTACGCTACTCTCCCGGCGCCACTTCAACTTGGAGGAATAGTTTGAAGAGACTACGGGGAGGCAGCAAAAGCTCCGAAGGAGCAGAAAACCACACAGTGAGGAGCCCGCACGCCCCACGTCCGAGCAGCTCCTGGTTTTCGCTTTTGGTCCTTTCTCTCTCCCCGTCCTCAGCCTCTCTGGCAAAGTTTCATCGTTCGGTCCGTACTCTGGACCCCTCTATTGCTCCCCACAGCCACCTCTCTCACGTCTCCCAAGAACCAGATAAATAAAAGTCTGTTAGAGGGAGCCCCCCTCAGGAAACTTACGTTTGATCTGCCTGGGTTTGCTCTGTTTCCTTCGGGACATGCTGCTCGGCTGCCGCTCCTGCCTTGCTCCAGGTACAGGAGTGGAGCTGGGAGGGGCAGGGGTGGAGGGAGGGTAACAGATCAATAGGGATTCATAGAGGAGCCAGGGGCCGCCTTGAGATGCAAAGTCAAATGACAGAAAAACAAGGAGACGGAAAGAGCGTGTGCGTGTGTGACAGAGAAATGGGAAAGAGAAACGGAGATCGGGGTGGGTGAGACGGAGAACGAGAATGAGGGGAGAGAGAAGCAGAAAGAACGAAGGGAGGGAGCAGAGGAAAGAGCGAGAGAGGATAGGAGGGAGGGAGGGAGGGAGGGAGGGAGGGAGAGAGAGGGGAGGAAGGAAGGGAGGGAGAGAGAGAGAGAGAGAGGGAGGGGGGGGGGGGGGT